>JAJOOO010019095.1:0-32376 GCA_029582685.1 Solanum piurae | reverse complement strand
TAAATTGATTAACATAAAAAATTCCATACTATGTTTTGGCGGTGACATGTAATTATAGCCTTCGTACTATATTTTCTCTTATTGATGCAATTTGTCATGATCTTTCTTGTTTCACTATATCAAAGCATTTAGAGAAGTGGAAATCATATAATATTTTACGGACATTTTCTTATTGGGTAAACCGAAAACCGAACCGATAACGGCCAAAAACCGATAAATCGAAAACCGATAAAGAATATCTTATTGGTTTGTTATTGGGTTAGCATATTTAAAAACCGAAAACCGATAAACCGAACCGATAATATATAAAACCGAACCGAATCGACCGATGCACACCCCTAGTTGAATGTATAGAGAAATCTGGGAAGAGTTATTAAATAATATGAAAATAATGGAGTTTTTAGTTTGAAAGAAATTGGATTTGTGATGGAAATTATTTGATTTTTGAAAAGAACGTGAAAAAAAAGTTGAAAAAAAGAAAACAGATCAGTGATTGATCAAAAAGATCCTCTCCTATATACATGCCATTAATATGGAACAAAAAGAAATTAAAAAAGATATTGTAGCTTAAACATGGTTTAAGAGGTTGTTTTGGTTAAATAATTATTGATCCTTAGATCATTATGTGACAAATGGCATCAGATTAAAGGGGGACTGGACCAACTGGATGGAAAAGGCACTGGACATGAGCTGAATCCCAGAATTTGTATAATTTAGTTTTTGATTGTATAAATTCAAAATTTCGTATATGTTTACCCTAGCTATTTGCATACGATTGACGAAAAATTCATAATAAATTATCATTTTATATATTGGCAAGCGAAATATATAAACGGTATTTTAAAAATTCCTAAATATATAAATATGGAGTTTGTATACATTTACCATTGCATTCGCAAGCAAAATATAGAAATGGACAGAAATATACAACCGCAGCTTCCATAGCAAATAAAACTATAGTTATGGAGCGCAATTATCGAAATTGTAGCTATAGAACCTTATTATGTCTATTATATTGCTATTTCTAAAATTCTCTTCTCAATATTGTAATTAAGTCTTAAGATTTGCCACATCACCTAAAAATACAGTTACATTTTCTCTTTGAATCAGAATTCAGAAGCAAGACTTAATATTATATTTGGAACATTTTTCACTTTGGGCTTCAACATCCCAAATCCTGTAGGTCCAGAGTTCTACTGGCCCAATTTTTGTTGTAAATACGTACATACACACAAATACAAGGGAAAACTACAAGCAAACATAACTATTATGTCTACTATATAATATAGTTGTAGTTTTAAAATACTATATAATATAACTATACTCGAGGTTTTATAGCAAATCTCTGCTCTCGCTCCCAGCTCTCTCCCTCTCTCGTCACTCTCCGAAATTTTATTCAATAATATTCAAGAAAAAGAGTCTTCTATAAAAATTCATAGAATTAGAAGAAATCCTCCTCTCTATCATGTCTTTCTCTCTCTCTCTCTCTCCTT
This sequence comes from Solanum piurae, assembly GCA_029582685.1. NCBI lineage: Eukaryota > Viridiplantae > Streptophyta > Magnoliopsida > Solanales > Solanaceae > Solanum > Solanum piurae. Next base: position 30,883 of record JAJOOO010019095.1, on the reverse strand, counting down.
TGTCTAACCACATCTATATATTGAATACAAACTATACCAGATTGTATACGTTTATATAACATGTATACGTTGAATATATCTTGTATCTAGCATCCTTTCTCTCTCCCAAATCTTTGATTGCCTCTATCCTCTTTCTAACTGTAGTTATGCATCGTAATTATGCAAACTATAACTATAGATCTCTAATTAAGTCCACATTTTAGCCATTTTTTAAAGTTCCGCTACAAGAACAATTACATTTGCAATGGAGTTTTAAAAAAATTCATATCATCTCGCTCTTCTCACGTTTAATAATTGGGCCTTCAAATGTTTATCTAGGCTCAAAGCCGAAACAAAATTATTAACAGCTTGAAATTATCCCACCAAATCAGTTTAATCACATTAGATTATCATTAACCCAACTTGTTATTTGACCCAAATTACATGTGTTATATTGTGTGTTGAGTGAAGTAGTCAGCATGAAGAGTTCCTTGTTGGAGGCTGATTTTGAGAGATTTAATAACTTCTGAAAATTGAATTACCGCTAATCCTAATCGGGATCCTTTCACGTTTAAAGAAAAAAAAGAGGAAAAGGGCCTAATACCCTTTAATTTTATCGTTTAGGCTGATATACCTTTCGTTATTAATTTAAAATTGATTTTTTATTTTCATTAGAGAAAAATGATATATGTGAGTTATTTGTGTAACAATAAGAGTATATATCAGCTCTAAATGATAAAGTTGAGGAAAATTTTTTTGAGTGTGGTGTGATATAATATTCCTTCTATGCTAATTTGTTTATCTTACTTTCCTTTTAAACTGTTTCAAATAGAATATTTTTTTTTTTGTCAACTTTTTAGTTCTAATTTTTTCTCATGACAGATTTAAAATCACCAAAATAAAATGACATTTTAATCCGTTCTACATTTATCTAATTTTAGATCACAAAACTAAAAAAAAATAAAAAAATCTTAAATCTCTGTCTCATATTTGTCTTATGTCATACAAGTGGTACAGAAGATACCTTTTTTGACTTTTCAATGCTTGAATTTACTACAGTATAATAAGAAGTCCCTTTCATCCATATAAACAAGTCATTTATAATACACAAATATACCTTTTACTTTGACTTTATTTTATATTTATGTTCTTCAATTTTATGTCGGTATAAATAGACACTTTTAAATTTATATAAAATTGAACAAATAACATCCTATATGGCAATGTGTCTTACATTGTTTTCTACGTGTATTATGTCACATAGAATTCATGTGTCTTTTTATTTAATTTTATACAAATTTAAATGTCTATATGTGCACACCCAAAATTGAAGAGTATAAAAATAATATGACATCAAATTAAAGAACACATTTATATATTATGCCTAAAAATAATAATAATAAAAAAGTTAGTAAAGAGATAGATAAAGCTAACCATGGGAATCTTGTCCTTAATAATATACATTCAGGCTCACATAACATAAAACTAAAAAATCCAATAAGCTGACCTAAAAAACAAAGACTATATTAAAAATAAAAAATAAAAAGACAAAAATGCAAAGAAAAAATCAATGCACAAAATACAAATTAAATCACAACATAAAAGTCATCAATTGGACCAAGTCTAATACCTTCAAAGTCATCAGTTACAACGCATCAACCAACACCAATTTCTAACATTAATTAATGTCACAATTAAAAATAAAAATAAAAATAAAAACATATGGGAAAACCGCTCTTAGATACCGGTTAATCAGAACCAGGGGCGGATCTAGTGAAAGAGCTAGGAATTTATTCAAATCACTAGCCTTGACTTAGATTCTATGTTAAATAATACGTACATATAATAGATTTCAACCCTAATAAATTAGTCAGAATCCGACCTGTAAAGTTTAAATTCTGGATCCGTTTTTGATTACGAAACCGTTAATCCAAGAACATCAGCAGCAGATCTTCCCATAATATTAGCAAACTCATTAAAACTTATAACACCATCACCATTAGTATCAGCTTCTTGCATCATATCAGATAATTCCTTATACGTTAACGGGCGACCCATTTTAGCCATTGACCCGGCCAGCTCAGCAGCCGTTATATAACCGTTACCATCTCGATCGAACGATCGAAAAACCTCCATTAATTGTTCTTGATTTATTAAAATTTCTGCATTCATATCAGGCATTATGGCGTTTACGAGTTCATCGAATTCGATGAACCCGTTGCCATTATTATCCATATTTGCTAATAATGTATGGATTTGATCGCCCGTTGGTTTGAGCCCTAGGGCACGAAGAAGCGCTGCTAACTCAAGTTGTGTGAGGCTTCCATCATGATCAAGATCGAATCGTCCGAATATTTCTTTGAGTTGTTTGAGTTGTTGATCGGATTGAAGGCTAGCCATTATACGAACGTATATATTATTATTGAGCTCGTAATGATACCTCGGAAGAAAATAGAAAGATAGAAATGAAGAAGTTTGAGATGTGTTTTTTATTTTTTTGGATTTAATGATGTAATGAGAAACCGTGTGAGGGAAAAGAGAGCAAGTGGAGGAAAGAGAAAGGAAAAAAATTGATGTGTGGGTTGGGGAAAGGAAATTGTAGAGGAAAATTCTTAGGTATATTATTTTATTGATGTGATATAAAAAGATTGTGATTATTATTGGTTTAACGTAAATTTAGGAAATGATGTTGTATTTCTTAATTTTTATATATATAGAGAGACACTTGTTTATTTTTTAAAATTTTATATTCTGAATAACAGAAATACTATATTTATTGAACTTCATTAATTAAGTGCCACCGAAAGTGACCAGACAGTTTGTCATTCAAGGAATGGTTGATGAAAATCCCCCCCAAAAAAAAAAGACAATGACTGAAAAAAGGGTAAAACTTTACTATTTCTTTTTTTGTTTTTTTTTGTTTAAAGGTTGTTGCATAGCCACTTTTTATTAAAAACAAATAAGATTCGACCCAACAGAGGCTTAATCCAAAGAAAATAACGCCTAAAATAATAATAAATTTTTTTACTATTTCTTATATTTTTATTACGTTTTTTTTTTCTTTCTAAATTGTTCTAATCTTGAGTTGGAAATTTATTGAAACAGTTTTTCTATATCACCTAAAAAAAAAAGGTAAAATCTGCATAACTTGCCTATCAGACGTTACTGTATGGGACTACTTTAGGTATATTATTATTGTAGCAATAACTTAACATATCTCTTAAAAGAGTAATAAATAGAATGACAATTTTAATAAATTACTCTTTAAATATAATAAATTCAATATATTAAAAATGTATTGAGAAAGGATTACAATTGATAAGTGTAAATTAGGAAATAGGTGATAAATTGTCTCTTGATTTTTTAAACTGGATAAGTAAAAGTAGACATCAATTCTTAATATAATGGATAAGTAAAAATGAATGACATTAACAAAGTCAGAAATTTCTTTAAGAGCTTTCAAAATCTAATAGTATATAAGTATGAAAAATATTTTTGGACCTATATACTTCGTATAATTTTCTCAATTTATTGCATAATTTTTCGACGAACTGTATTATTTTTGGTTTCCCACCCGGTGTCCGCGCTCCCAACAAGATTTTCTCCATACTCAGGGCTCGAACCCGAGACCTCTGGTTAAGGGTGAAGCACTCCCACCAGTGCACCACAACCCATGTTGGTGACGAACTGTATTCAACTGACCACTCTTCGCTATATATGGTAGAATTTATCATTATTAAGTAATTTAATAAATCAAACATACAAATTTATAGGTAGTTCATCTCCTTCTAGAAAAACATTCAAAAAAATTTATATTTATGATCAAATTTAGTCTAGTAAGCCAATCATCCTTTGAAAAAAATGTAATAGCTCACTGGTCTAGTTGTATAACATTAATAGTGTATCATTACTCACGTAATTCATCAAAGCGACGAGACCTAAAGCTATTTTTTCCAGTGTCAATTGCCAAAATGTGCAAGTAATACTAATTAATCATATAATTAGGTAAAAATAATTATATTCAAACATATAACTTATTGATTTGATGCCAAGTGGTCAACTTTGAGCACAGTGAGAACACTAGCTTGACTGAATCAAATAAAAGAATAAAGAACCTAAAGAGAAAGGATCCAATATAACGAATATCTATGTCCAAATTATTTATGGACAAATTACTTAACTACACTCCTTTACTTACCTTAATATTCATTTATTCCTATTTATTTCAAAAATTTCAAAAATCCCTTATTTTCCTTATGTATCCCGTGCACAACGTTATGTATCCCGTGCACAATGCTATGTATCAAACCTTATCTATCTCGTGCACAACGCAACAACTATTAACTGGAATGTATCAAACCTTATGTATCCCATGCACAACGATATGTATCAAACCTTATGTATCCCGTGCACAATGCAACAACTATTAACTGGAATGTATCAAACCTTATGTATCCCGTGCACAACGCTATGTATCCCGCAAACAACATTTTTAAGGAATTTTTGGTAAATAGAAACTAGAAGGGATATGATGTTATTTAGTACTTATAATATGTGGTTCCTATAATTTATACATTATTTATTGGTAGTCTTTACTTTGCATACGTTTCTATAGGAATTCTTTTTAAGGAAAATAGTATGAAATAACAAACTATTAATTCAAAATAAATGCTATAATCACAGTTTTATTTAATTCTTATTCGTAGCAAACACTTTGTCAACTGCCTCTCTCCCCTTAATCTGGCTCGCCACTCTCCATCGCCTCTCTCACTTTATACAAACACAAATGTATAAAATGTGTTTGTGTTTGTATAAAGCGAGAGACAATTGTATGTACAAATACAAATACATATATCTTCGTCCTATACACTTACAAGTATACGAATACAAATTTTCACATGCCCAGTTCTCTTTTGAATTTCTCTCTTTCTCACTTTATACAAACACAAATTATACATTTTTGTATAATTTGTGTTTGTATAAAGCAAGAGAGATATTTGATATACAAATACAATAGTATACGAATTTAAATTTTATGCAGATATACAAACACAAAGAACATATACATATACAAGGCAATTCTCATAGACACATACGTCCGATTTATACAAATCAGATGTGTAACGACCTATTTCCGTCATTATAGAAAAACCAACGGAAATATTTTTTGGTCCGGAAAACTTTTTGGTAGTAACTTGAAATTTCTCCACCTAGTCCAGATTTGGACGAAATCGGAGTCAGTGAGGTCTAGGGAAATCTGGCAACAACTGGAAGATCTAATTAAGAATTTGATCACATGAGTAGATAACTAAGACGTTAAGGAACCCATACGACTTTATGAAATCGAATTCGGGCGAGTAGAACTTCCGAAATTGATCTTAGCGTGAACGGATAGTGTTTGAACGTCATGGATTAAAGGTGTGTTGTGAAATGGGGATATGGAACTCAAATTCTGACTCCCTGTCTCCATGTAAGCCATTGTGGCGAGATTATTCCCTCTAGGGCGGGGCCACTGTGGCAGGACAGTCGTAACTTAAGTTGAAAATAAACCCCAAAAATGTTATTATTCTGCAACATTCGATCTTGAGAACTAAAGAACGACCCAGGGATAGTTCTTGAAGATTTTCCACCTCTTCTAGCACCAAAGATAAGGTTTTTACTCCCCGAATCCATTTTTAATCCGTAGAACTTAGTTTCTTGGGTAATTATCGATGGGGGAGGGTTTTGATCTGGGAATTATGGTGGAAAAAGCCCTAATATGGGTATGGGGATCAATGGTTTGACCTAGGATTGATATTATTAATTATAATTCGGGTAATTAGGTCTCGTTTATTGATCCTCCCATTATATTGATTGTTTGTAGACCAAGAACAAGCGGAAAGAATCCGAAAAGGGAAGAATCAAGTTTCTTAGGGGATTTAAGCTTTGTTCGAGGTAGGTGATGATTGTGATTTAATATTTGTGTGATGCATGTTAGTAATTGCTTCATTATAATACATGTATGTATGCGAATGTTGTACTATTGATCACACTTATCGTAAATGAATATGAATGAAGGATTGTATGTCATGAATCAACACTTGATTGTATGATTGTGAGAATGTACATTGTGATTGTGATTGTGGCTTGTTGAATGGAACGAGTGTCATGTTCCGACACACTAACTGGGATCGAAAGTCACGTACCGACAAACAATTTGGAATGGGTGTCACGATCCGACACACTTACTTGAAATGTGTGTCACGATCCGGCATACTAACAGTTTGGGTATGGGTTCCATGAGAGGACAACTGACTTGTCATATATATGTATTATTGAGAATGTGGAATTGTAACATTGATCCTGAATTAATGACTGATATATATGTTTCACTTATTGGAATAGTCATGTGATCCTACCAGTACACTATGATTGTGTATTGATACTGCACTTGCTCTTTCTTTGTTGAGTATATGGCATCTTTAGGCGGCTACCTCATCTAGGTGATCCGTGATCAATCGAATTCAAGAGTGAGCCAGTTCTTCAAGACTACTATGAGTTCTCTTTTTGCTCAGTCCATTTTATTTGGACTTAGACTAGTACTTTAGTTATTCTCTTGTTAGATGGGTTACACTCATTTTCTTAGACTTGTCGTTCGTAGATGTTTTGGTACATTGACTTTCAGGTTCTTGGCATTGTTTTCGCAATTATTTTGTTAGACTTCAGAGTTTATGGGAACTCCCTATTTTTCCTTTAGACATTTAAACCTTCTTCTGTATTTTTAAATATTTCAATTTTCGTTAATTTGGTTAGTTGGGTTGTAGTAACGGTTCTTCCATCGGAGGGTTAGTGTGGGTGCCACTCACGACGATCTGGGTTGTGACAAAGTTGGTATCAGATGTAACGACCGGGTTCCATCGTTATGAAAAAGCCAACAGGGAAATTTTTTGGGCCGAAAAACATTTTCGTAGTAACTAGGAATTTCCCAATCTAGTCCAGATTTTGATGAAATCAGAGTCATTAAGCTGTAGGGAAATATGGTAATAATCGGTTGACTTATTTATGATTTTGATTACATGAGTAGTTAGATAAGTCGTTAAGGAATCCGTACGACTTTACGGAATTGAATTTGGGTGAGTAGAACTCCCGAAATCAATCTTAGCGTGAACGATATTTTTTGAGCGTCGTTGGTTAAAGGTGTGTTGTGCAATGAGGGTTTTGGAATTATTAAAATAACTCACTGTTTCGTGCAAGCCGTTTTGGCGGTGATTTTGGTCGCTCTAACGAGACCACTGTAGCGGGGTGAGGGCCGTTGTGGCGGGTCCGACGCGACTTAAGGTCGTAAATAGACCCCAAAACGTCTTTATTCTGTACTTTTCAATTTTTAGAGCTAATGAACGAACCCTAGACGATTTTTGACAGTTTTCCACCATTCTTGAGGCTAAAGGTAAGATTTTAACTCCCCGAATCTGTTTTCAATCCGTAAAAAGTAATCTAATGGGTAATTATCGATGGAGAGGGTTTTGATCTAAAATTTATGGTGGAAAAAGCCCTAGTTTGGATACTTGAGATCATGGGTATGATCTAGGGTTGTTAGAATTGTTAGTAATCCGGGTAATTAGTGATTGTTTATTGATTCCCGTATTATATTGATTGTTTGTAGACCAAGAACAAGCGGACCGAATTCGGAAAGGGAAGGATCAAGTTTCTTAGGGTTTCATGGTTGTTTCGAGGTAGGTGATGGTTGTGATTCTATGATTGTGTGATGTATGTTTGTTCTTGCTTCATTATGATACATGTTTTTATACGAATGTTGCATTATTGATCACATTAATTGTAAATAAGGAAATATGAATGATGAATGCCATGAATCATGACTTGAATGTATGAGTATGAGAATGTACTTTGTGATTGTGATTGTGGCTTGTTGAATGGATAGGGTGTTGCTTTCCGACACACTAACTTGGATCGATTGCCACGTTCCAGCATAATCATTGGATCGGATACCACGTTCCGGTATGCTAACTATTTGGGTTTGGGTTCCATGAGAGGACCAATGACTTGTCATAATTGTGTATCTTGAGAAATGTGAAGTTGTTCATTGTTCATAAATGTTGATAGTATTGTATATGTTCGATATATGCATGTGATTATATTGTTATATTGACTTATGTATATTACACTTAGTGGGATAGCCGCGTGATCCTATCAGTACACTGTGGTTGTGTACTGATACTGCACTTGCTCTTTCTTTGTTGAGTACAGGGCATCTTAAAGCGGCTATTGACAGACATTGCTTAGAAGATCAGTGATCGTCGTTTGAATTCAAAGGTGAGCCAATTCTTCCAGGCTTCCATGAGTTCTCCTTTCGTCTATGTTCACATTTTGGACTTAGACTTTTCTAGTTAGTTGATTAGTTCATTAGTTTGGGGTTGTGACCCTTCCTGTTTAGACTTTGGTTCATTGTTAGATGTTTTGGTACATTGACTTTCAGGTTCTAGGTGTAATTTCTGCAATGTTAGATTTGTTAGTTGTTAGATCTTTTGGAAGTTTATGGGAACTTCAATTTTTCGCTATTATTCTTATTTTCGTATCCTTAAATGCTTTAGTTTTTGGTTTAGTTTATTGGTTTGGGTTCTAGTAGTGGTTCTCCCACCGAAGGGTTAGTGTGAGTGACAATCACGATGGTCTGGCTCGTGACATCAGAGCCCTAGGTTCGTTGATCTCGATGTACCAAAATGAGTCTAGTAGAGTTTTGCGGAACGGTACAGAGACGTCTGTACTTTTCTTCGAGAGGCTACATGACTTTAGGATATCTCTTTGTTTTCTCTTGTCTCCTTTCGTGCTATAACTTGGTTCCAATTGGTATTTGGTGATTCAAATGGGTATCTAACCTCCTTCACTCTTCTGTCCGTAGATGGTTAACACTCGCTTCAACGGTGTTAGGTCTATAGCTCCCGTCAACGAGCCTGTTGAGGAGTTCGTAGCAAGAGGTTGCAGTTGAGGTAGGGGTAGAGGAAGAGCAAGGGGTAGAGGCCGTGGAAGGGTAGCACCCGCTAGGTGTGGAGCTTCGATTGAGAATGCTCCCAGAAATGAGAATCTTCCTGCGCACCATGAAGAGATAGAGGAGAATGTAGAGGTTGAGAATGATGAGGATGTTGGACAAGAGGAGGAGGTGCAGGCTGAGACTACATGTATTCCTCACTTAGACCTAGTGTTAGCTCAACAGATCATGTCGTTTCTGAAAGGATTGGTTGGTCCTGGACTTCCTCTTGCAGTGTAAGCGAACCCCCAACCAACCGTCCCGTTACTGTTACTAGTCCTAGGGGAAATGCAACATTAGGTACTGATGTCTTTTTCCGTCCTTTGTTGGGTCCAATAACAACTAGAATGAACACGAAATGTTGACTAAGTTCTTGAAATTGAAACCGCTGGTGTTCCATGGTTTTGAGAGTGAGGACGCCTATGAGTTCATCCTAGATTTCTATGAGAGGCTTCATAAGTTGGAAAATTGTCCATCAATATGGAGTAGCGTTTATGACTTTTCAACTTCAAGGCGAGGCTAAGCAGTGGTTGAGAGCTTATGTGGAATGCATATCTTCAGCTTTACCCCCACTCACTTGGATCTAGTTTCATGCTCTTTTGTTGGAAAAGTATGTTTCCCGTACTTTGAGAGATCGTAAGAAGTATGAGTTCATTACTTTGAAGAAAGGTGGTATGATTGTGGCTGCTAAGGAAGAGAGGATCTGTCTATTTGTTAAAGGACTATATTCTGAGTTACATGTATTGTCTGTGCACATGACTTCTGCAGGGAAAGTTTTAATAAGGTAAAAGATTGTGTGAAGAAAGTGGAGGGGGTGAGGTAAGACGGTCAGGCTAAGGCATTGGCTAATAAAGCTAAGACCACGTGTAACTTTTAGAGTTCCTACTCCAGAGGATTAGGTATGCCGCCAGTTGCAGCACGGCCAATTCAGTCTGTTATGCCCGCTTCTACAGGTAATTACTTAAGAACTCCACCTTAAAATTTGATCAAGGATGGCCAGGTTGTTATAAATGTGGAGAACCTGGGCATATGAGGAGAGATTGTCCCCACCCGCGCATGTTGGATTCTGCGTAGCAGCTGACTAGAGTAGTGGTACCCGCGGGAAATGGTGTTAATGGTCGAGGACGTCCACAAGCTGGGTGAAGAGAAAATCAGTGAGGTCGTGGAGGTTAGGGAAATGGTAATGTAGGCAGAGGTACGGCGCAGCCAGGCAGGGAAGTCGCCCGTCAAGATGACATGGCTCAGTGTTATGCCTTTCCAGGCAGTAGCGAGGCAGAGTCTTCTAACGCAGCGATCACATGTACTATTTTTTTATGTGACCGGATGGCTAATGTGTTATTTGATCTGGGTTCTACTTATTCTTATGTGTTTGTGCAATTTCCCTCAGAATTTGATACGATTTGTGATATACTTGATGCCCTCATCCATGTTTCTACCCCATTTGAAGAGTTTGTCATAGTCACCTATGTCTATCGTGCTTGTCCTATCTTGTTTATGGGTTTTCAGACTTGGGCTGATTTGGTTATTTTGGATATGACTTATTTTGATATCATCTTAGACATGACTTGGTTGTCCCCCTATTATGATGTGCTTAATTGTAATACTAAGTCTGTGACTCTAGAGATCCCCGATAGGGAAAAGTTAGAGTAGGAAATGGTGTACAAGCCTAAGCCAGCTAAGATCATATCATTCATTCGAGCTAGGAAACTGGTAGGGCAGGGTTGTTTGGCTTATTTGGATCATATTCGGGATGTGGAGGTTGAGTCTCCCTCTATTGAGTCTATTCATGTGGTGTCATAATTTAGAGAAGTGTTTCCTACTGATTTTCCTGGAATGCCTCCGGATAGAGATATAAATTTCTGCATTGACTTAGAACCTGACACTCGTCCCATTTTCATCCCTCTTTATCGTATGGCTCCGACAGAACTAAGAGAGCTTAAGGCTCAAATCCAAGAACTTCTTGATAAAAGATTCATCCATCCTAGTGCTTCACCCTGGGGTGCTCCTGTCTTGTTTGTTAAGAATAATGATGGTAGTACGAGATTGTGTATAGACTATCGTCAATTAAATAGGGTCACCATTCAAAATAAGTATCCATTGCCTCGAATAGGTGATCTTTTTTACCAATTGCAGGGTGCATCAGTTTTCTCTAAGATTGATTTAAGGTCTGGTTACCATCAGTTAAAGATTAGGCTTGAGGATATATATACCAAAAATGGTATTTAGGACCCGCTATGGGCACTATGAGTTTTTAGTTATGTCGTTTGGGTTGACAAATGCGCCTGCAACTTTCATGAGTTTGATTAATAGTGTGTTCAAACCCTTTCTTGATTCATTTGTGATAGTGTTTATTGACGATATTTTGGTTTATTCGAAAAGTGAAGAAGAGCATGCCGACAATCTTCATATTGTTCTGGGTATTCTTGGGAGACAAAAGTTATATCCAAAATTTTCTAAGTGTGAATTTTGGTTGACTTCGGTTGCCTTTTTGCGGCATGAAGTTTCAAAGAAAGGGGTAATGGTATATCCCAAAAGATTGAAGCGGTTAGGAATTGGGTCCGACTAAGTTATGTGACTGAAATTAGGAGTTTTGTTGGGCTCGCTAGCTACTATCGTCGATTTGTGAAAAAAATTTCTTCTATTGCCACACACTTGACAAATTTGACCAAAAAGGAGATACCATTTGAATGGAGTGAAAAATATGAGGAAAGCTTTCAAAAGCTCAAGACTCTTTTGACCACATCACCTTTTCTAGCACTATCGGTGGAAGGTAAAGATTTTATTGTTTATTGTGATGCTTCACATTCAGGCTTGGGTACGGTGTTGATGCAGGATAAGAATGTCATAGCTTATGCATCGCGGCAGATGAAGGTGCTTGAGAGAAATTATCCAACACATGATTTGGAGAGCGCAGCGGTAGTGTTTGCTCTTAAGATCTGGCGGCATTATCTTGATGGTGTTAAGTGTGAGGTATTTACTGACAATCGTAGCCTACAACATGTATTCACTCAAAAAGATCTGAATTTGAGACATCGAAGGTGGATGGAGTTACTCAAGGATTATGATGTGACCATCCAGTACCACCCGAGTAAGGCTAATGTGGTGGCGGACGCACTAAGCCAAAAAGCGGTGAGTATGGATAGTTTAGTTTGCTTGAGTGTATCCAAGAGACCTTTGCTAAGGAAATCCAAACCTTGGTCTAAGTATATGAAGTTGGGCATCTCAGAAAAAGGTGGGGTGAGAGCTAACATTGAGTTTAGGGCCACCTTTATTTAGGAGATCAAGGCTAAACAGTTTGAGAATGAGAATTTGAATGAGCTTAGAAAGAAGACAGTGATTGGTAAGGCACAATATATGATTCTTGATGCGGGGGGAGGGGAGGGGGGGGGAGGGGTTGCTCAGTTTTAAAGGGAGAATTTGTGTTCCTAGAGTAGGCGACTTGATTCTGAGTTTATTGATAGAATTCCATGGTTCGAGGTATTCCATTCATCCGGGTGTGACTAAGATGTACCGAGACTTGAAGTGACTCTATTGGTGGCCTGGCATGAAGAAAGATATAGTGAAGTTTGTGACTAAGTATCAAAATTGCCAAGAAGTAAAATATGAGCATCAAAGGCCTGGAAATTTGCTTCAGAGAATGCCAATTTCGGAATGGAAGTAGGAAAGAATAGTTATGGATTTCGTGGTTGGTCTTCCTAAGACATTGGGAAAGTATGATTCAATTTGGGTAGTGGTTGACAGATTGACTAAGTCAGCCTATTTTATTCCAGTCAGAACAGACTATAATGCTCAGCAGTTGGCTAAGATTTATGTGAAAGAGATAGTGAGGCTGCACGGAGTGCCCCTTTCTATCATCTCAGACCGTGGTACGCAGTTCACATCCAAGCTTTTGGGAAAATTACATGAAGAGTTGGGTACGCAACTCACTTTTAACACAACCTTCCATCTGCAAACAGACGGGCAGTCAGAGAAGACTATTCAAGTGTTAGAGGACATGTTCAGAGCATGTGTGATTGCTTTGGAAAATATTGGGATAAGTTCCTACCATTGTGTGAGTTCTCCTATAATAATAATTACCACTCCAGCATTGATATGACACCATTTGAGGTACTTTATGGGAGAGGATGTAGATCACCCATATGATGGTTTGAGGCTGGAGATGTGAAACCTTTGGGGGATGATTTGGTGAAAGATGCTCAGGATAAGGTAAGAAACATCCAAGCTAAACTCATGGCAGCCCAAAGTCGGCAAAAAAAGTATGCAGACCATAAGGTAAGAGACATGGCCTTTCAGACTGGTGAGAACGTTTTTCTTAAGGTATTACCCATGAAAGGGGTGATGAGATTCGGCAAAAAGGGCAAGATTAGTCCTCGATACATTGGGTCATTTAAGGTTCTTGACCGTGTTGGGCCAGTGACTTATAGATTGGTTTTACCTCCTAACCTATCGGGAGTTCATTCGGTATATCCCGTGTCCATGTTGAAGAGATATCATGGTGATGGGGATTACATCATAAAATGGGACTCAGTTGTGTTAGACAAGGACCTTCAGTATAAGGAAGAACCGATTGCAATTCTTGATCGTGATGTCTGAAAGCTGAGGGACAAGGAAATTAAGTTCATGAAAGTTCAATCGAAGCATCGTTCGATTGAGGAAGCCACTTGGGAGATCGAGAAGGACATGTGAGACAAGTACCCCTAGTTATTCAGCGATGCATGTACTACCCCACTCTTACTTTAGCCTGTTTTTCCTAGTTTGTCACTCGGGAACGAGTGATGGGTAAATTGGTATCTATTGTAACGACATGTTCCCGTCGTTATAGAAAAATCAACGGGAAAATTTTTTGGGCCGGAAAACTTTTTGATAGTAACTTGAAATTTCCCAACCTAGTCCAGATTTAGACGAAATCGGAGTCAGTGAGGTCTAGGAAAATCTGGTAACAACTGAGAGATCTAATTATAAATTTGATCACATGAGTAGATAGCTAAGACGTTAAGGAACCAGTACGACTTTATGGAATCAAATTTGAGCGAGTAGAACTCTTGAAACTGATCTTAGCGTGAACGGGTAGTGTTTGAACGTCATGGGTTGAAGGTGTGTTGTGAAATGGGGATTCGGAACTCAAATTCCAAATCTCTGTCTCCGTGTAAGCCGTTGTGGCAGGATTATTCCCGCCAGGGCGGGGCCTCTGTAGCGGGATGAGGTCCGCTGTGGCGAGACGGTCGCGACTTAATTCGGAAATAAACCCCAAAAACGTTATTATTCTGCAGCATTCGATCTTGAGAACTAAGGAACGACCCATGGATAGTTCTCGAAGGATTTCCACCTCTTCTAGCACCAAAAGTAAGGTTTTTACTCCCCAAATCCATTTTTTCAATTCGTAGAACTTAGTTTCTTGGGTAATTATCGATGAGGGAGGGTTTTGATCTGGGTATTATGGTGGAAAAAGCCCTAATCTAGTTATGGGGGTCAAGGATTTGACCTAGGTTGATAATATTGATTATAATTCGGGTAATTAGGTCTCGTTTATTGATCCTCGCATTATATTGATTGTTTGTAGACCAAGAACAAGCCGAAAGAATTCGAAAAGGGAAGAATCAAATTTCTTAGGGGATTCAAGCTTTGTTCAAGGTAGGTGATGGTTGTGATTTCATGTTTGTGTGATGTATGTTAGTAATTGCTTCATTATAATACATGTATGTATGCGAATGTTGCACTATTGATCACACTAATCGTAAATGAATATGAATGAAGGATTGTATGCCGTGAATCAACACTTGATTGTATGATTGTGAGAATGTACATTATGATTGTGATTGTGATTGTGATTGTGGCTTGTTGAATGGAACAGGTGTCACATTTCGACACACTAACTGGGATCAGATGTCACGTACCGATATACAATTTAGAACGGTTGTCACGATCCGACACACTAACTTGGAATGGGTGTCACGATCCGGCACACTAACAGTTTGGATATGGTTCCATGAGAGGACCACTGACTTGTCATATATGTGTAATATTTAGAATGTGGAATTGTAACATTGATCCTGAAATAATGACTGATATTGTATATGTTCAGTATATGCATGTTTTATAATGTTGTGGTTGTTTATATATGTTTCACTTATTGGAATAGCCGTGTGATCCTACCAGTACATTGTGGTTGTGTACTGATACTGCACTTGCTCTTTCTTTGTTGAGTACAAGGCATTTCAGGCGGCTACTGACAGACCTCATCTAGGAGATCCGTGATCAATCGAATTCAAGGGTGAGCCAATTATTCTAGGCTGCCATGAGTTCTCTTTTTGCTCAGTCCATCTTATTCTAACTTAGACTAGTACTTTAGTTATTCTCTTGTAAGATTGGTTGCACCCATTTTCTTAGACTTGTCGTTCGTAGATGTTTTGGTACATTGACTTTCAGGTTCTAGGCATTATTTCCGCAATTGTTTTGTTAGACTTCGGAGTTTATGGGAACTCCCTATTTTTCCTTTAGACATTTAAACTTGTTTCCGTATCTTTAAATGTTTTAGTTTTCGTTAATTTGGTTAGTTGGGTTGTAGTAACGGTTCTCCCACCGAAGGATTAGTGTGGATGCCACTCACGACGGTCTGGGTCGTGACAAGATGCCTGTGATTTTATACAATCATATATTGCCTGCGATTTTATACAATCATACGCTGCATGCGATTTTATACAAATCTAATGCTACTTTGCTATGGAGAGCAAATAGCAAAACTGTAGCTATAGAGCGCTAATATGATTTTTCTGTTTACTAAACCTAAAATTTACTCATCTATATGTATGATAGAGTACAAAAAAAATTCTATAATTCGCTTTGTATCAGAGTAAATTGATACACTAATATGGAGCGAATTAATACAACTTCAACTAAACAAATACAAACTTGATTTGGAAACAGACAATGAGACAAGGAAGCAGGAGAAGGGCGCCATTTCTTGATTTGTGTGTGTCATTATAGCACAGGGATCATGTTAATCACTATATCGTTCTAATTTTATCAGATGTCCGCGTAGGAACTGGAGGACCTGTACATTTCATCAAGACTTGCATTGTGACCTTCTTGAACAAGAAAGGAAATGAATGAACAGATCAGTTGTACCAGTTACTTACAGAAAAAATTGCTGTCAAATTGCAGAAACTACATGTATGTCAAGCTAAAAAGATACCTACTTTACAAAACTTAATCAGTGTACCTCTCAGCTAAAACAGCCATTGATATATTAACAGATGTTTCATCTAAACATGTTCAGACAACTCTCTACTATAATTGGTGCTTTGACTCGAAAAATCTGAATTAACATCTTGACTAGGAAATGCCATCCTTCGAAACAATCTTATTTGTGCAGATTGCTCAGCAGAGTTATATATTGCACTTTCACCAACTTTCATCCCGTTTGTCAAATCAGACATTAGCATACTATCAAAAGCTCTCATGATCTGCGAAAGTATAAGCATGACGAGAATGTAATTGCTCTTCTGTTAAAGAAGACTTGAGGTCGTTTGTGCATTAGTTTTCAAGTAAAGTAAATGAATTTACCTGTCCCATCCCTGGTCTCTTTGCACCTGAGTGACGCACGCAAGCTGCAGCAATCTCAATCATTCGAAACATCTCACTGTCAATGTAATTATTCCCAAGGCGAGGATCTGTCAACTGATCAAATTCCTCTTTTTCAAGTGCATTACCAAGCAAAGGTCGAACCTGGAAGCAATCAAATTAAATCACAGTTAGTGGATCCTACTCGAAAAATGAGAAGGGATATAAGATCTCTGTTGCTACTGTTATTGGTTTTTGGTTCTCTAATGATCAATTAAATGGTAGTTGAGTTTCAAGTTTAGACTTGTCTTAGGATCTATGGTTTTGTTAACATGAGCAAGCTGCAACGAAATTTAAGCAGACAACTTTTGTGGTGTTGCTTTGGTTGTTGCAAAAGCAACCAGACCTCAATGTTTCAGGTGTTAAAGGAATGATATTACAGGACTGACTACATAATTCTCAGTACTATCTGAAACCAAGTCAGGACCATTGTACGACCGAATCACTAAATAGAGTATAAGAAATGAAGATAGAATCATCCCGTTGGAGAAATCAAAGCAAAAAGTCTGCCTTATCAGATCTCAATGATCAGGACATCCAACACAACGTTAATACTCAAATAACAAATTGATTTGGTGCACTCAGCACTAAGATATCAGGTTCAGCGAGACATGTTTTTCTGACAGATTCCGCTATGCTGCTAAGTCCAACCGATATGTTTAATATAGAGACTTGAGGGCTTGGGAGAAGAGAGTTATCCTTTAAATATATGTCATCTCAATTCTATGAGACAAAAGAAAGCAGCATTATTCCCTCCGAATATGTAAGAATAGCTGAAAGAACCATAGAAAAGATAAGATTTGGGCTTTTTCCTTGTAATGAACAAAGAAATAAAAGCATTTAGCTTTAGTAGATCATGTTAAGGTTGTTATATTTTAAAGTTTGGATGAGCTACACAGAGCCTAGCTCATCCTCTCTTGAGTCTTGAAAATTACTATTCAAACATAATTACTTGAAGGACTGAACTATGTAAACCAGTATATCTATTTGGCCGTTCCAATAGATAGTAAGTATGGGTGTGTTCAGTATGGAGGAAAATATTTTCCAATTTTCCAATGTTCGGTTGGTCAAAATTTTTGGAAAACATTTTCTTAAGAAAAATAAGCTCCTTAAAAATGAGGAAAATGATTCCCCAATGAAAGTAGGAGAAACTAGTTCCACAAGTGACCCTTCCCACTCTCCACCATACCTCATCTTCACCCCCCCCACTCCACCCTCATAGACCCCATCCCCACCACTCCACTCATATTTTTTGCTTACATACCAACACAAGAAAATAAGTAACAACCCACTTATTTTCCTAGATAACATTTTTCAAGAAATCATTTCCTTCATACCGAACACATCATATACTGTTAAGAATTTTTCTATAACAGGACTTTACATGCTCTTTTGGTGTCATAGGCCATAGGCAAGTCCTCATAGTCATAATATATAGCAATGAAACAAACAATTGTTATTCAGTCGTAAATTATAGTTAACAGTTATCGTATTATTTTCAAGATAAAGACAGTCTTTTGATCAGCCTTCATAATAATTGTGTCCAGGAGCTACACAAATTACACAGTTCTTAAACACTATGTTGCTCGGACTCTCGAAAAATGTTGCCACACCCGTGTCGGATCATCAAAAAATACACCCATCAACATTATTGAAGAGTCCGAGCAACATAGCTTAAAGCCTTAAACATCACCATATAGTTGATTAGAAAATAATTAAATGAATGTATTCAGCAGCAGTTATGTTAGATCTACTTTATCTACAGATGCCCGCACCAACACAGAGCTAAGTTAGTACAATTAATGAAGCTGAAGGTCACAAATAAATTATGTTTGTATTTAACAATCGCCTGAACTATGACTTAATAACATTTATCCCTCTGTGTTTAGTTAGAAGGTTGATCATACAAGACCGAAATGAATCGATTCAAAGTATTTCAAAATAACACCTAAATCAAAAGGATTTAAAACAGATCAATAGCAACGTGCACATGCAAGGATAAGGTTGATATTTAAAACATAAATTTAAGGTGTGCAAAATAACAATTATGTATTTGGAGATAAACGGATCCTTAAAAATTATGGAGATTTTTCTAAAACATCTAAGCGCATATCTGTCTAATTTTATCAGTGCCCAAATAACCAAGCAAATATTCTCTCTCCCATTATGTCATGTAGCTCCAGACGAATCGGGATGAATTCCCAGCAACAGATACGTAAAAACTTCAACCGATTTTCCACATTTTCTTGCTTTCCCCTAACTTCACAAGGGATATTAGAGCAGTCCAAAACTTGAGGTACTTGCATATGGTACCTGCTTTAAAATTTGCCTTGAGAGACTATTATTTACCTGATTTATCTCATTCCATGTTACATGATTTGGGCAACATTAATCAATAATACAAATCCTTTATGTATCGGTCTCAATTTTTCAGAACTTTTATATCACATCAATCTCATACTCAAGACATTGGTGTGGTCAGACTAAGGAAAGGGAACCCTCTTAGAGCTGCAACTAGAGGCCTACTGTAGAGTAATTATGGTATTTTTTTTCAAACATCAGCTATCAAATTCATGAAGTGAGAAAAATGACGAGGAACTACAATATTCTGATTCAATTTCTCATAGAAGGTGTAAAAATGATAATGAAAGAGATCACATGCCACTATTGACTTGAGAGGAAAAGAAAGAGAGGTCGGCTACAAACATACCCACTCAACTAGACTTTCCTCCCCCAAAGGCTGAGATGCATCCACAGACTTCCGTCCAGTAATTAGCTCCAGAAGCACAACTCCAAAGGAAAATACATCGGATTTTTCAGTCAGCTTTCCACTGGATGCATATTCAGGGGCCATGTATCTAAATCCAAACCAAGAAATTAGAGTAAACATGGGCAGTACAAAAATGGCAGTATATTTTCTTATGCTCTATTTAATGACAATGTTGGAAGAGAAACCTACCCAAACGTACCCATTACACGTGTTGTAACATGACTTTTTGCATCCTGAGCTAATTTAGCTAATCCAAAATCAGCAACCTATGAAAAGTGAAACGATTGTAAAAGGCAGTCTACAAGAAAAACAATGCAAAATAAAGGAGTTTTGAGGAATTAGACATACCCGAGCATCAAAGTTGTTATCCAAAAGAATGTTAGATGACTTAATATCTCTGTGAATGATGCGAGGACAGCCTGACATCACAAATCAATAGAAATGAATAAACCAAAAGAAGCAAGAATTGAATATCATATTAGAAATTTATACTTAAACTCACTTCAAAGACTGAATTTTGGGAAAATTTCATGTCATCTTTCGGCGATACTTATTTAGCTGAAGGCCAATAATAGGTCAAATAACAAGACCAAACAGAATATGTAATCACATATCACACCATAATGGTAACTTTTCCAAGTCTGTTCAATATATTTCTTATAAGATACAACTCATTTGTGAATGAACATATACCACACCATAACAGTCACCTTCCCAAGTATGTTCAATATAATTCTTATATGATAGAATTCATTAGTTGAGCCAACTATGTCATAAGGAGAAAGCATTTCATTGTTAGTGTTTGCATACTTGCTGCTCAAGATTGTTGAAGATATTTTAGTAATTTCTCAACACAAGTAGGTGATGCCTAAATTGTGGTCAGTAGTTAGGTAAGCATTTTATCTTGTTCATCCTGAGAAGAAATCAAATGAAGAAACATGGACAGCTCATAAGGTAAGGAAGAGAACAGTAATTACAATCTTCATGCAGATAAGCTATTCCACGGGCTGCACCAACAGCAATCTTAACACGTGTTGCCCAATCCATAACAATTCTTCCCTGCTCTGTAATTTTGTAAATTGCAAGTATTAACAGCTAGCTTTAGTTACCAAATGCCAAAAATGAATGTTGAAATCTGGAAAGTTCCACATTTACCATGGAGATGGAAGTAAAGGGTGTCGTTGGGGACATAGTCATATACAACGAGCCTTCCGTTCTCATAAATGCAATAACCTACAAGTGAAACCAAGTGTCGATGATGTATTCGACTAATGATTTCAACTTCAGCTCTGAATTCACGTTCCCCCTGGCTCCCATAAATATTAAGCTTCTTTACTGCTACATCTCTCCCATTTGCTAGGCATCCCTTGTACACGGAACCAAATCCACCTTCACCCAATAGATTATGCTCTGAAAATTCATTAGTAGCTTCAAGTAGTTCTTGATAAGTAAACCATGGCTTTGAATGACCTAATCCACCAGTGTTTCCTGTCGTGTTCGCAATATTGGAGCCAGCTCCATTTCCAATCTCAGGTTTTGATTCTCGAAACTTTAATAAGGCAGAACCTGAATTGTATTTCCACATCTACTCAGATTGCATTTCAAAAGATCTGAATGACTTATAGATAACACAAATGGTGCTTGCAGCATGTAAAACATGGATTAACACACTTAAACAATGATTTGACAGTATCCAAACAGTACCTGATTTTGGAAAGGAGATCAGAGTTGTTGGCAAGATATAACCACCACTCAGGCCTGAATCTTTTTTCTTTCGCTTCCATATGCACCATCCCGCTGCTCCAACAATACCAAGCAACAGAAACACAAGTATGATGCCAATTGCAACGGACCCTCCAGTACCAATGCCTCCATCCCCTATATCCTTTGATTTTACTGCTGAACTGTTACTGGATGTAGTAGTGTTGCCTGAAGGAAATGATGGTGAAGGAGGAGTAAGAGAAGGTCGTACACCATTGGTGGATTGAGGTGGTGATGATTGTGCTGTAGGTTTTGGTAGAGATGAGTTTGTAGGGGGTGAACTAGAAGATGCTGAATTAATAGGAGGTAATGCAGCTGGTGAAGGGGGTGAATTTTTGGGAGGGACTAAGGCTGGGGAATCTGGAGTATTTCGTGGTGGCTTGGATGGAGGTGCATTCGCAGGTGGCTTCGATGATGGTGGTGACCTTTTAGGAGGTTCAGGAGATGGATTCCCCGGTGATCGTGGTGCTGGAGGAGTTCTTGGATTTTGCACAGGTGGTGGAGGTGACAATGCAGGGGGGCGTGTTGATGAATGAGGAGGCGACAATGCAGGGGGACGCGTCAATGGTGGTGGAGGTGAACTTGCAGGACGAATTGGTTCTGGTTGAGGTGGTAATGGTGGTGGACTACTTGGTGTGCTGGATGATGGAGGTTCTGTTGGACTAGCAGGTGGACTAGAAGATGGAGGTGGTGTTAAGCTGCTAGAAGGCGGACCAGACGGTGTAGGTGGAGGACTAATAATTGGAGGAGCAGATTCTGCAGGAGGTGTTGGAGTAGAAATCGGTGGTTGTGGTTGTGGAGATGAGGCTGGAGGAGGCAATGTTATATTTGTTGGAGGAGTAGGGGATTGTGGCAGTGGTGATGTTGCTACAAGAGGAGCAGATTGTGGAGATGCTATAGAAGATGAGTTTTCATTGGGCTGAGATATAGGTGCTGGAGAATTCAAAGCAGTTGGTGGAGCTGCAAATGGTGTAGAAGAACTTGGAGGGGGTGAAACAATTGACATCTCCAATTCTCACCACCACCAAAAACTAACTAAAATTTACACCATTCACTATATAATACTATCAATATCTGCAAATATCATTGATATGACAACAGTCCAAGAACTCTACTACTTGCTCTATAATTGATATTTCCAAATCAAGGTCCCGAATAACAACAACAAAAACCCAGTGTGTTCCCACAAGTGGGGTCTATGGAGGGTAGAATGTAAGCAGAAAATCACTTCCTCTTATTCTACAATTTGCATTCACAACAATTCACCTCCACAATACTTACATCAATTACACTCCACTATCCAAAGTTAAAAACCAAAGATTTAAAAAAAACAAAAACAAGATTCAATCTTTCTCCAAAAAATCACTCAAAAGCATGTTGTTTCACAGTACTCAAGAGTTTGGTTTTATCTCCAAAACAGTACTCAGCTGCAAATTTCTAAACAACCACCAAAAGCTAACTAAATTTATACCATTCACTATATAGTATCAAAACCTCAGCAATACTTGCTCTCTATATGACTTTTTTTCAAATCAAGATCCTCTAATGTCCAGTAAAAATTGCTTCTTCTTACTCTAAAATTTGCATCCACAACAATTCTCCTCCACAACATTTGGAGCAATTACACTCCACTACCCAAAATTAAAAACACAAAAACAAGATTCAATCTTTCTCCAAAATCACTCAAACATACACTGGTTCAGACAGTAACCAACCCTCATCTGCAAAGTTCTGAACTTTATGACTGAAACAAACAGCACAAGCAACCAATGAGGAAAAAGAAAGATACCCAAATCACCAAAAAGAAATATCTCAAAACCCCAAGTACCCAAATGCAAGATTTTCTTGTAGATAATAAAGAATTTGTGCTTTCAAACGAAAACCCACTTTAAACAAAGGCCCATAGAAGTGCATCCAATTGTCAAGAACAAAAAAGCATGAGAATTTAAGCCAATCTTGAAATAACAGAATGAAAAAAGCAACTTCTTTTTGTGACCTTAGAAAAGGATTAATGGAAATGGGGTCTGAGAAATCGTAGCAGTGGTACTACTAACTACAACACTGAAAACGACCTTAATAAAAGAAAAGAAAAAAAGAGAAATTTAATACTGGTATGAAATTTAAAAGGGGAACATGTGTGTTTTTTCAGTAGTAGTGTTGTCTTTTAGTCATTGTGGTTATTTGGACTTGGAAAACTGAAATTATTGTTGCTTTCTTATGAGGTGAAATTCAGTGTGACAGATTCGTTAAGGTTGAGCAACGCACATTATTTTAGTATTAATTGGAGTAAAATTCGATCCTATCCTCATCAAGGTACTCCCTCCCCTCCCAATCAATTCTTGTGATTCCGACTCTAATTTAAACTTAATTAATTTTTTATGTGAATAATGAACACCAAATAATAATAAAAAAAAAAATCATGTGATGTAATTTGATTAACAGAATATTTTTTTGGGTTCTTTTCAATTAAGTGAGTGACAATATGAATAAAATGTTAATAGTGTCATTACATATTTAAAAATAAGAAAATGTGTCATTTTATTTTAGATTAAGTAAGAAAAGAAAGTGTGTTTGTGGAAATTGGAATAGGGAGTAAATGTTTATAAATGCATTTTGTCTAGATAAGATTACAATTAAGCAGAACATTTGCAAGTAGTTCAATTTTGAATAAATTTGCAATCAAACAGATAATTTACGAAAAGTTCAAATAGATAATTTGTTAACTGCTTCTTCAGACTTGCAATTAAACAAATAGCCCAAGCATGATTTGATAATAGCAAAAACTTTGCTAAGAAAATTGTGCGATACAAGTGAATGTGGAATATTCGTAAATGGTCATTTTCTCAACAAAAAAAAAAACTTTTGAGTGGACACGTAAATGATGGTGCTTCTTATATATGTGGTCTTTTAAGAAGCATTTTCTCAATGGAAATATTTATGGGTTTTTATATCTATGCTTAAGTTGATATAGTAATCTCTACTTCACATAATTCTCAAAATTGAAAGGAGGACCCAATTAATTTAAAAGTTTTTTTAAAATATTAGTTATATTCATCTCTCAAAGTAATTAATTTAAGTTCTAAGATGTTTTCACCGTAGGAGATAATCAGAGGTGAACCCAGAATTTGAAGATGACGGTGCATCACCAATGGTAATGCACGTTAGTTAAAATATGTACTCAATATTGGTTTATATGATAATTTTATTAAACATAAAAATACAAAACTACAATATTCATGTATAAATAAATTAAATGACTCTAGTAGATAAAGTTTGTTTTGTGGAGTGATGGTTTTAAATTTCACTTTGCACCATGAGGTCGCAAGTTCAAAACTAGCTATCCCCCTATTTTATTCAATATTTTAAAACTTCACAGCTAAAAATGAAAAAAAAAATAAGATAATCAGCGATTGGGATTCGATCCCAATCCCTTCTTAATGAAGTACAACGTCTAAAACAGCTAACCCAACTAGCTTTTGTGCATTTGGGTGCCTAATAAACTACATGTCTATTTTAAAGTGTATATATATACGTATATATACATAATTTTTTGAAGTCAAATTAAGAGGTATTTTCAACACTTTTCTTGATTTTTATTAAGAATTTCATGCTCCTACAAGAGTTTGAGACCACTTGCTATGTCATGTGGCAATCGAGAGTGTATCAGGGGTGTATCTAAGTTTAGTTAGTCAAATAGATGAGTGTTTTTAAGGCTGTCAATAGTTCAAGGATAAAACTAATAATTTACACCAAATTTAATAGTGTTTTTGATACTTCTCTCTTATTAATTTGGATAGACAAGTTATTAGATTAATTCTTAAAAACAAGCATTATGGAGCTTTTTATAATAAATTACAAATCAAAGGTCAATTATTTCCAAATATAATAAAAGGAATGAACCAATTTAGCTAGTTGGTTGAGATTTGTTCCTCGATTAACTAAAAGACAAACTATGACTAGAATCTCAATTAAGTGATATAATTATATAATAATTCAGAAATATTTAATTAATAATTAAGAATGATGACTTTGTGTACTGCAAAAATAGATTATGTTATTACTAGTTATACTAGTATGCACTGCGTGAGGTACAATACACAATGCAAAAAGTACAATCTCCATTATTAGTTTTAAAATGTCCCATGAAAAAGACAAATCATCACGACAATTATTGTCTCATATTAAGAGGAACCCGTGAAATTTAGGTGCTTGGTGGGTTGGATACTTGTCTTCTTTTTTTTCTTCTTTTTTTTGTGTTTTTTCTTTCACGAGATATATAACTAGGATTTTATCGATGGGTTCAATTAAGTTTTTATGTTTGATGATTTGATTTATTGGTTTAAATATTATATGTGCTAAATTATTGACAAATTATAATAAGTATTTGTTAATTCAAATCGACTTAAATATTAATTATTGAGTTATCGATTTATCCGATGAAAAAGATTGAAAAGTAAAGAAGAAATAGCTTTTATGTATTCTACTAGTGACTTGTCGTTCAATAATTCGAATTCATCGGATGTCATCATTGCTATCGATGAGAAATATGATTGGTAGGCGATGGTTAGTGACGGATCAAAATTTTTACTAAGGAGGTTCAATATATATAAAAAAAGGGAAAATTGTATGAAATAACAAACTATTAATTCAAATTAAATGTTATAGTCATAGTTTATTTTATTTGTAATTCGCAGCAAATATCCCATTTTTTTGCCGTCTGGTTCGGTATACAATTAGCCATTTTTGGTATACAATTACCCATTCGGTATACAAATATAAAATGTATAAAATGAGAGAAAAATGTATATACAAATAAAAATACATATATTTTTGTCATATACACTTATAATTATATAAATACATATCTTATTATACAAATTACAATGTATAAATGAATTTATACAAAACTGAACAATTTGTATAAAATTGGATGTATCTAGCGAATTATACAAATCAAAAGCTTCATAGCAAACATAAAATTTGCTATGGAGCGCAATAATGTAAACTATAGCTATAATATACAAATATGATTTTTATGTTTACTATACGTGAAAGTTGCTAAAAAATAATTTTGACTTTATAAATACATAATGTAATTTTTTCGATGAAATGATATTCTCACTCCGTGTTCGTAAAATGTATGAACTCAAATGAGAGCAATTGGGAGGCTAAAAAAAGTGTCTACATTCATTCTCATTTTCAGTCAATCTCATACATGAATGATAAAGCTATATATATACAAATACAACTCTATCTATTACCTTCTATTTATAACTAACAACTTGATAGTTTTAACCAACTATCTTCAAATGACCAAAAAACAATTCTTATTCTTTAACAGACTTTCAACAACTCATCTTCACATCTCAACACTCCCCTTCAAGCTAGGAGGTGCAAAGATGTTTAGCACTCCAAGCTTGGACAGAAGATGGTTATGTTGTAATCTGGAATGTCCTTTGGTCAAAACATCAATAGGTTGTTCTTTAATAGGAATGTAATCTAACTTGATTAATCCTTATTGCAATTTCTATCTTATGAAGTAACAATCGATCTCAATATGCTATGTTCTTTCATGATACACTGGATTTGCAGCAATTTGAATAACAGTTTTACTATCACTATATATTTGAGCTGGTAGTTGTACTTTAACACCCACTTCCTTCAACAAGCTAATTAACCATACTCAGGGACGAATCTATTAAGGCTCGTGGGGGTGCCACGCCACCCACAAGCTCCATCGGAAACTCTATACATATAGGTATATATATATATACAACATACATATATATAATGAGCTTACCACCCAATGAACAAATTACTTCGTGGTGCCGATGGCAGAGGGTCATCATTTCTTTGTGGAAGTCACGAGATCAAGTCCCGTTGATTGCCTTTTTTAAAAAAAAAATTGCACAACACAATAGTCACCCTCAGCACTAACAAATCTTTTTTTTTTGTTTCTAATTGTTATTGATTTATTCTTAAGTTTTAATAAATAATTAATTTTACTAATTTAATTAAATAATCTTTGACTTTTCTTTTCTTTTTTATTAGTTAATATTTGTTTAAAGATATAAAAGTTAAAAGGAAAAGTCGTGTTTTTCTCTTTAAATTGAAAACCATGTTCGTCCTCTTCTCCAAATATCAACCTCCCTCACCCAATCGCTCCGATTCAGCTATTTTCTTCATCTATATTTGAGTTATCAACTTGATATTTTCATAATTCATTAATTTTTTTAGCTTTGTTCACTTCATGCTCTTAGTCAAATGCGGACATCGAATTTGAAGTATATATGTATAATACATAAATGTCATCTTATTACTGTTCATATTTTGTTGTTTGGTTTGTCGTATAGACCGGCAAGACAAATAATTTGATTCAACACCTAAATTGATTTTATCGATGAATTTACTTGGCACCCAGAGACTCTAAATCCTAGATCCGCCTCTGACCATACTGATTATGATATACTTAAGTCCATACTCCTGTACTCAGTTTCAGCTGAGCTCCTTGATAAAATAGTTTGTTTCTTAGTCTTTCATGATACTAGTGTCACGATCCAAACCATCGTGATAGGCACCCACTCTAACCCTTCGGTGGGAGAACCGTTACTACAACTCAACTAACCAAATTAACGAAAACTAAAGCATTTAAAGATACGGAAGTAGGTTTAAATGTCTAAAGGAAAAATAGGGAGTTCCCATAAACTCCAAAAGTCTAACAAACAAATGCGAAAATAATGCCTAGAACCTGAAAGTCAATGTACCAAAACATCTACTAATGACAAGTCTAAGAATATGGGTGCAACCCCAAACTAAACATAAGAATATCTAAAGTACTAGTGTAAGTCCAAATAGAAATGGACTAAACATAACGAGAACTCATGGCAGCCGGAAAGAACTGACTCACCCTTGAATTCAATCTCGATCACTGATCTTCTAAACGAGGTATGTCAGTAGCCCCCTGAAGATGCCCTGTACTCAACAAAGAAAGAACAAGTGAAGTATCACTACATAACCACAATGTACTGGTAGGATCACACGACTATTCCAATAAGTGAAACATATACAAGTAATCACATCATAATAAAATAGGCATATACCGAACATATACAATATCAGTCATCATTTCAGGATCAATGTACAATTCCACA
This sequence comes from Solanum piurae, assembly GCA_029582685.1. Lineage (NCBI taxonomy): Eukaryota > Viridiplantae > Streptophyta > Magnoliopsida > Solanales > Solanaceae > Solanum > Solanum piurae. The sequence continues at coordinate 2,580 of JAJOOO010019095.1, read as the reverse complement.
TTCTCAATAATACATCTATATGGCAAGTCAATGGTCCTTTCATGGAACCCATACCCAAACTGTTAGTGTGCCGGATCGTGACACCCGTTCCAAGTTAGTGTGCCGAATCATGACACCCATTCCAATATGTATGTCGGTACGTGACATCCGATCCCAGTTAGTGTATCGGAACGTGACACCCATTCCATTCAACATGCCACAATCACAAACACAAGGTACATTATGATAATCATATAATCAATGTTGATTTATGGTATTCAATCATTCATTCATACTCATTTACGATTAGTATGATCAATAGTGCAACATTCACATACGTACATGCATTATAATGAAGCAATTACTAACATACATCACACAAACATGAAATCACAACCATCACCTACCTCGAACAAAGCTTGAACCCTCCTAAGAAACTCTATTATTCCCTTTTCGAATCATTTTCGCTTGTTCTCGGTCTACAAATAATTAATATAGCGCGAGGATCAATAAACGAGGCCTAATTACCCGGATTACAATCATCATTATCAACCCTAGGCCAAACCCATGATCCTAATGTGCAACTAGGGCTTTTTCCCACTATCAATTACAATCCAAAAACCCTCCCCTAATAATTAACAACCAAGAATTTAAGTTCTACGGATCAAAAATGGATTCGGGGAGTAAGAATCTTACCTTTTGCACCAAAAGCAGTGAAAAATTGTCAAGAAATCGCCTGGGATCGTCTCCTAACTCTTAAGAATGAAGTTTGCAGAATAATAATATTTTTGGAGTTTATTTTTTACTTAAGTTGCGTCTGTCCCGCTATGGCGGCCCCCATCCCGCCACAGCGGTCCCGCCCTGGCGGGAATAATCCCGCCCTAGTGACTTGCACGGAAACAGTGAGTCGAATTAAGAGTTTCAAATCCCTATTTCACAACACACCTTCATCCCATGACACTCGAAAACTACTTGTTCACGCTAAGATCAGTTTCGGGAGATCTACTCGCCCGGATTCAATTCCGTAAAGTCGTACGGGTTCCTTAACATCTTAGTTATCTACTCATGTGATCAAATTCATAATTAGAACTCTCATTTGTTACCAGATTTCCCTAGACCTCACTGACTCCAATTTCATCTAAATGTGGACTAGGCTAGGAATTCTCAAGTTGCTATAAAAAAGTTTTCTGACCCAATTTATTTTCCCCATAGCTTTTCTATAACGACGGGAAAAATTCGTCACAATAGATACCAATTTACCCATCACTCTTCCCCGAGTGACAAACTAGGAAAAACGGCTAAAGTAAAGGTAGAGTAGTACCTGAATCGACGAACAACTGGGGATACTTGTTTCGCATGTCCTTCTCGGTTTCCCAAGTAGTTTCCTCAATCGGACGATGCTTTCATTGAACTTTCACGGACTTAATCTCTTTGGTCCTCAGCTTCCGGATATCACGATCAAGAATTATAATCGGTTCCTCCTCATACTGTAGGTTTTTGTCTAACAACACTGAGTCTCATTTTATGATGTAATCCCCGTCACCATGATATCTCTTCAACATGGACACATGAAATACCGAATGAACTCACAATAGGTTAGAAGGTAAAGCCAATCTATACACTACTGGTCCTACAGAGTCAAGAATTTCAAATGGTCCAATGTATCGAGGACTAAGCTTACCCTTCTTGCCAAATCTCATCACCCCTTTCATGGGTGACACCTTAAGAAGAACTTTCTCACCAGTCTAAAATGCCATGTCTCTTACCTTATGGTCTGCATACTTTTTCTGTCTACTCTAGGCTGCTAAAAGCTTAGCTTGGATTCTTCTCACTTTATCTTGAGCATCCTTCACTAAATCAACCCCCAAAGGTTTCACATCTTCAGCCTCAAACCATCATATGGGTGATCTACATCCCCTCCCATACAGTGCTTCAAATGGTGTCATATCAATGCTGGAGTGGTAACTGTTATTATAGGAGAACTCACATAAAGGTAGGAACTTATCCCAATGTCCTTCAAAGTAGATCAGACGGCAACATGTCTTCCAGCACTTCGATAGTCCTCTCCGACTTCTCGTCAGTCTGCGGATGGAAAGTCGTACTAAAAGGGAGTTGTGTGCCTAATTCATCATGTAATTTCCTCTAAAACTTAGATGTGAACTGTAACACCCCGTATCAGAAACAAACCAAAAATAGAGATTTCAGATTTTCTGGTGTTACAGGTGGCACTCCCGGACACCATCCACGGACCGTAGATGGACTCACGGTCCGTCCTGCAGGTCCGTGGTTCGTGACAGAAAACTTCCCCAAAACTCAGTCAGAAAATCGGCTAAGTCCCGACTCACGGACAGACCTACGGTCCGTAGATCAGACCACGGACCGTGGTCTGTGTCCGTGGATCGAGACCTCCTTTGCCCAGCCTCTGACACAAACTACGGTCGAACAGCACAGACCGTCATTCGATCCACGATCCGTAGGTCAGACCGTAGATGAGAGTCAGCATCCATTTAGCTGAAAATTGTTGATGAGTCAACTTCAGATGGTCATAACTTTTTGTACAAAATGAATTGTATGTCCCATGAACTATGATATGATATATAA
>JAJOOO010019094.1:0-35479 GCA_029582685.1 Solanum piurae | reverse complement strand
ATGTATTATAATTGTTTTTAAAAATATATTGTGGTTGTTTGGTAAGAAGTTGACACATTGTATTATAAGTGTATTAAAATGTGTGATAAATGTATTATCCATCAATAAAACTTGTATTATGCGTGAATAATAAATTATTCTTTGTAATATGTATTAAAATTGTATTATACATGTATTAAAAGTGATCAAGTGAAAAAAAAATGTTATTGCTATAAATGGTAAATATTTTTTTATTATAGTATATTTATGTAAGTTTCCATGTTTTTTTCCCATAATAAAAAGACAAATTGGGTTAGTACCTTATAGTCCAGTCCAATATTTTGAAGCTGGGAGTACCAAACCCAATATGGCTTCTTCACTGACAAATTGGGGAAAAAAACAGATAATTGGGCTAGCACTTCATAGTCCAGTTCAATATATTTTGAAGCTGGGAGGCCCAATAGGGCTTTTGGCGCGAAAACAAAATGTTCCCGCCATTTTTGTCAGCATCATCAAATGCATTTTCAATTGTTAGCTTTTCATCACTACAATTTCAGATCTCTAAGAGAGAAATTTTGGCTTACAGGGACAAGAAAATGTCGGATGAACAACCAACAGTCGAAGGGAGGCGCTCTAGCAGGAAAACAAGCGGCGGTAAAAGGGCAGAGGCGCTCGAGCGGATCAAAGCTCTCCGGACCGGTGGTCGCCGTTCCACTGAGAACGGTGGATTACAGGTCAAGATAGATGAACCAATTTACGATGTAGTTGAGGATGATGAGTACAATGACATAGTGGCTAAGCGCCGTGAAGCAGCTCGGGGATTTATTGTTGATGACAATGGTTTAGGGTATGGAGATGAAGGCCAGGAAGAGGATTGGTCAGTTGCCGGCGTGTTATCGTCCGAAGGATCGGAAGATGAGAATGAGAGGCCGAAGAATAAGAAAAAGACATCGGAGAAGAAGCAGCAGATTACTAAAAAGCCATCAGCTGCGCTATCAGCTGCTGCAGCATTGATGGGTAAGCAAAGGATTTCTAGTCTGTTTACCTCTTCAGTGTTTAAGAGAGACGATAAGACTAGGAATTTGTCGTGCGATAGCATTGTAGATGATGTTATAGCTGAATTCGCTCCCGATGAGGCTGATAGAGAGCGGAGGCGAAGGGGAAATTCTAATTCATTGCAGTCTTCGAGGAGTTCAATTGCTAATTCTAACTTGCTTAATGTTAAAACTGAGAAGCCTGTAGCTGACAAGGTTGATTTGATGACTAGACAGGAAGTGAAGCGTGTTACTGTTCAAAATGGCGAGTCTATTTCAGGTGGCTTACCTAAAATCAGTGCAGATGAAGGAACACGTGGCTTACCTAAAATTAGTACGGATGAAGGAAACGATTCTGCTAGAGATATTCAAAATAGTGAAGATTTAGATGCTGAAGTAGAAGGGGAGAAAGCAGTAAAATCTGATGATTTGTCTACAGTGGGAATAAGGGATGATGACAATGTAGTAAATTACGCTGAAGTGAAGTCGGAGCCCTTGGTGGAAAATAAAGTGTTTGCACTAAATGCTAAAATTAGTGAGGGAAAGGATCCAGGCTTGAGTGCTACTGCTGAATGGCAGGCTTTAAGGAATGCAGGTAGCGGGATTTTGAACTGCAATGAACCGGGTGCGAAACTTGTAAACACGGAAGAGAAAACAGATTTTGAGTTGGATTCTGATGGATCATTACCTTTCTTCATACTTGATGCCCATGAAGAGCTGTATGGTACAAATGCTGGAAATATTTATCTTTTCGGGAAGGTACTTTGGAAAGCTTTGCTTATGTACTCTTTCTCTATATGGATTTAAATGAGCTAGAGTCATATTGACACCTTCTGAAAATCTGGTGTCTCTATTTTAGTAAACTTTGCTGATGATCACATGTTCTGCATCACTTATGTTTGGATGCCATTTTGCATGTCGTTAGCCATGCATCTTATCAGTTGGATCCTTATTTGCTATGACCAAGTAAAATAAACATACTTGTACGTGTTTCAATATTGAAGATTATACCTCTATTTCAAAAAAATATTGAAGATTATACCACTATATAGCCTACTGTTAACTTATTGGCCTTTATTCAGTTTAGGGACTTGGGAAATTTGTATGATTGAAAGTGACAATTGAACAACATAGAATAATATGTTATATCTATAGCTGAGAGATGAGTTTTGTTATTTGAGCGCAGGTGAAAGCTGGAGGTACATACCATAGTTGCTGTATTGTTGTGAAGAACATGCAAAGATGTGTTTATGCAGTCCCCAATGGTTCTGTATTTTGTGGTGATACGATCTCCAAGCTCTCCAGAGACGTAGAAGAGTCTCAAATCTCTCCCTCTGCCTTCCTTAGTCAGTTGCACGTAATCTCTTGAAATGCCTTCTCATTTCATGTAATTATATTTTTTCTACATATTGCTCATTTATTCATCCCCTCCCTCGCAAATTTGTCTCCAGGAAATGGCATCAGGATTGAAGGCTGAGTGTAGAAATAACCTACTAGAACATAACATTTCAAGTTTTAGCATGGCACCAGTGAAGGTTTGAAGCGCAATTTACTTGCACATTGTATTCTGTAAATTTTACTAATTGCAATTTGAAATACTATGTATTTCTCTTCTTTCTCTTTCCTTTTGGTTATTCTTTGTGCTACTACATTTGTAGAGGAATTATGCATTTGAACGATCTGATGTACCTCGGGGGGAGAATTTCGTCCTTAAGATTAACTATCCTTTCAAGGTACATTTGTTATTTCTTTATGTATTATATGTGATTAGAACATTATATACAACTTATGCTAGCCAAATATTATGGATTCTGTAATTCCAAGATCAAGCAATTGTTCAGATTTTCTCTGATAATTCACAATTTTGTGTCGTGTCTTCGGGTTACCTATTTTGAACTTTGTCATTCCAGGATCCGCCGCTTCCATCAGATCTCAGGGGAGAAAACTTTAGTGTCTTGCTTGGTACTCATTCCAGGTATATTTCCAGTGACTTTTCTACTTTACATTCCTATGGTACTCATTCCAAGTATATTTTGGATGACTTTTCTAACAAGCTTCCTAATGTGTATGATCTCTCTTTATGAAGACTACTTTTCGTATCAATTCAACTGGGTGCTGCATTTCTCAGTAGAAAGTATTAACTGAAAGAGCTCAAGACCAATATTATATTTTGAAATTTGCATTAATTTCTCTGTGGAGTGTGTGGCCCCAGCTGTGAATTCATCAGTTACACATAAAGACCCCCCTGCGGATAAAAAAAGAATAAAATATTTGGATATTTCCTTGTTTAGTACTTCAACTTGAGTTGAATCTCTGTGATGTTATACAACCAGTGTTTATTATTTGCAGTGCAATGGAGCTATTCCTGATCAAGAGGAAAATTAAAGGACCTTCATGGCTATCAATTTCGAAGTTCTCTAGTTGTCCTAATCCTCAACGTGTAAGGCTATCAAGGCAACTTCCCCTAATTTGTCTTTAGGTGGTTCACCTGGTCTATATTCCTGATCTTCTCTTTGTTCTGCACAGGTGAGCTGGTGTAAATTTGAGGTCATTGTAGATAGTCCAAAAGACATTCAAATCTCCACATCCTCTAAGAATGTTGCTGAGATTCCTCCAGTGGTTGTTACGGCAATAAATCTGAAAACTATCATCAACCAAAAGCAAAATATAAATGAAATTGTCTCTGCATCTGTCATTTGCTGTCACAGTGCAAAGGTAAAGTCCACGAGGCTAGTTTCTTTACCAGTAACATCTGACTTAAGACATTTGTTTTAGGATATCAAAAGGCAATGCTTATTTTTTAAGTAATGAAACGAATTATTGATCTTCTGCTGGTTATTTAACTCATGCAGTGCATCTAAAGATGTAAATGGAGCTCACCATGTTTATTACCTGAGTTGTCATCTGTAATGTGTTTTGTACATCAGTTCTAGAAATTAATTCTCTTCCTGATTATGAGTTATGAAGTAAATATTATGGCTACTCAGGTCTAGGGAAAATGAGATCTCACTTGCAGAGGATCTTTCAATTTATGGCAAGTCAGGTCGAGGAAAAAAATGAGATCCGCTTTTAGAGGTTCTTTCAGCTAACATAGGGTCTTTTTCTTGGGTAGTTAAATCTTTACGGTTACTGGGGATTTGTTGGTTTGGTAGATTGATCTTGTATGGTGCACATGATGGTACAAATAAAGTGCCCTGCAACATTTACCTGTATGATGACTGAAGTGAGACTGTTTATGTATCATAATTACGTACATGAGTTGCGTTTTAATGTATCATGGTGTGTCGTCTTCTTCGACACCTTCAGATGCAACTCCTACACAAGTGCATGCATTCATAGACTGGAAGTTACAAGTACATTGGATCTATTATCCAAGGAAATGGAGAGATTGACAACGCTATCACACATTGTATAGGTGCAGGGTTGGTGAAATGGAGGCTCGCATCTGGAGTCCAAAACTTCAAGGCAAGTTTTACAAAGCGGCAGCTAAACCGACTATGTTGTATTGAACATAGTGTTGGCTAATCAAGAACTCTCATGTTCAGAAGATGAAAGTTGCGGAGATAAGGACGATGAGATGGATGTGTGGGTATACTAGGAGATAAAAGACTAGGAATAAAGATATTCGAAACTAGGTAGGAGTAGCCTAGATAGAGGTCAAGATGCAAGAAACAAGGCTAAGATGATTTAGATGTATGCAGAAAAGATGCACGGTTGCCCAAGTATGAAGGTGTGAGAGTTTGACTGTAGATGATTTCAAGAGAGGTAGAGGTAGACCAAAGAAGTATTAAGGAGAGGTGATTAGATAAGTTTTGACGGAACCTTCAGCTTACTGTGGACATGACTTTAGATAGGGGGTTATGGAGGTCATGTATTAGGGTAAAAGGTTAGTTAGACAGTGAGGCGCTATCTCGCTTATTTCTCTGTACAGTTAGTCGTAATATTACCTTTATAGTTTCTTGTCCTTTGAGTTTGGTTATTATATTGTTCTTTTTGTACTTCTATTATTGTTTTACCTTGTTATGGATTTTGTTCAGGTTGATTTGTAAGGTTATCTGCAGCATCTTGCCATGACTTTTTTTCATTTCCGTTATTTTTTTCTCTATACTACTTTGAACTGTTTTTTAATTTTTGAGTTGAGTTTCTATTAGAAACAGCTTCTCTACCTAGGTAGGGGTGGGTCTGCGTATACTTTACCCTCCCCAGACCCTACTCACACTGGGTCTGTTGTTGCTTGGTATCAATGAAATAAATATGTTAGAGATGGTAATGGGCAAAATTAAAAAATAATAATGACACATTTATTTGCTTGTGTGGAAACTGCTTGACAAGAATTGCCTTGAAATTTACTAATTAAGAGCATATGATGATTTTGCAGATTGATGCGCCTATGTTAACATCTGAATGGACAAAACCAAGGATGCTTTCTCATTTTACTGTTGTGCGCAAGCTTGAGGGAGGCATATTTCCTATGGGATTTACAAAGGAAGCAGTAGAAAGAAATACAAAAGCTGGATCAAATGTTATTAGTTCTGAGAGCAGGCAAGTTCATTGGGTAATTAACATATTGCACATACCTTTATCTGTTTTTCATTTGAGTTACTTAAACGTTACTCTCTCTTTGAAATCAGTGAAAGGGCATTATTAAACCGGTTGATGATCGAGTTGCATAGATTGGACAGTGACGTGCTTATTGGCCATAATATATCTGGCTTTGACTTGGATGTTCTTCTTCATAGAGTTCAGGTTTGTATTTAATTAATAGATTCCATCTTCTGTAGTAGTGATCTCTAAAAAATTTAGAAGACATGATCTGCAGAATCCTCCATTTCTATTTTGAATCTTAATAAAGCATACCGTGCTCACATCATAGGTAGTCTGTCCTCCTATATATACCCAATGACATTGAGAGTTTTCCAATCAACGCTTTGCTATGAATAAATGCTATGAATTTTAAGTAATCTCAGAAATAAGAAAAATTAAGTTTTTCTGTATTTCTTGATTCTAAGAAATAAAAAAGTCAGTGATATAGCTGCCTGCTTATTGTTCCTTGGGAACTATCAATTTCTGCAGGCCTGCAAAGTCCCCAGCAGTATGTGGTCAAAAATAGGTCGCCTTAAACGTTCTGTCATGCCAAAGCTTACCAAGGGCAGTACACTTTTTGGCTCAGGAGCAAGTCCGGGGATCATGTCTTGTATTGCTGGGCGTCTCCTATGTGATACCTATTTATCTTCTCGTGAATTATTAAAAGAGGTAGAATTCCTACTCATTAAGCTAGATATGGGATAGCTGCATTTTTTTTTTTTTGAAATTTTGTAACTTTTGGTTTAACTACATTCACTTTCAGGTTAGTTATTCACTGACACAACTTGCAAAGAATCAACTGAACAAAGATAGGAAGGAGATTTCTCCCCACGATGTGCCTCAACTGTTTCAGGCTGCTGACTCACTCTTGGAACTTGTAGGTTCTGATTCTGATTTAGCAGCTTTTCTAATCCAATTGCTCTCATTTTTATTAGCATAGGGAGAGTTATCTGTGTTAAGGTCTAGTATGTAATTTGCTGTCAACAATAAAAGAAAAGTGTTAACCCATTGCATAACAGATGGGCCAGCTGCATTTTTGCCGTTTATTGTTTTGCTGAACCTTTAGAATACATTATAGCACTCCATAACCAACAAAAATTACTGCTGATGGGCTTTTCAGCAGCTAGAAACAAACAATAATAGAGTTCATTTGTTGAAGCAATATAGCATAATCACCTAAGTTGCTCACTTTTGGTGCCGCACCCGTGTCGACACGATGTGGGTGTGGGATCCGTATCCAATCTGGTTAACCATTTTTAGGTACTTTGACCAATATCGAGGGAGAAATTTTGGACCGATTCAATGATTTCTGTGCGCAAAACAAAAACTAAGTTGAAATTGAAGAAAATGAGATACCTTGTATATATAAATTTTTATTGTCACTCCTTTTCCTTTTATCTCCTTCCAGGATTCTCTTCTTGATCAAGATTTTCTCCTCAAGTTTTCCACATAATAAATATCTCATAAGTTAGGTTTTATAACTCTATTTTTAGTTATTTGAGTTGAATCTCTGCACCCGTATCCATACATGGATCTGTATTCCCGAATCTAAGAAATTAGATCATAAAGGATCTGACCTCTAGATCCGCACCCGCATCCGAGTCCAAGCAACTTAGATAAGCACACCTTTATGCAGTTAAGAGTTGACATTACATGAATAATCTAGAAGCATGATCATTTTAGTGACAGATTGTCATGGAGCAGTTTGATTTGCAGCAGATATGCTAATTTCATTTCTAGTTAATCTGTAAGGTTGAGCCTTGTCTCGTCCTTCTGGAATGATGTTACTGATGTGATAATTTTCTCCAATACACTCAACTGATATTGCCCTCTAATTAACATCCTAATGAGCATTTATGATCTATACAGATTGAATGTGGAGAAACTGATGCATGGTTATCAATGGAACTCATGTTTCATTTAAGTGTTCTTCCTTTAACTCGTCAGCTGACCAATATCAGTGGTAACCTTTGGGGAAAAACCCTCCAGGTGAATTGTTACAAAACCTGCTTTATGTTCATGAGACCAACTTTGTCGATGTTATGCAGACATAGTCAACGTTAATTTATTTTTATTTCAGGGTGCTCGGGCCCAAAGAGTAGAATACCTCTTGTTGCATGCATTCCATGCTAAGAAATTCATTGTGCCAGACAAATTTTCTTCTCATGCAAGAGAAGCTAAAATTACAAAACGAAAGTTGAACCACGGTGATGAGGGAAAAGAAACTGAGCCTGTTGATGCTGATGATCCAAATATTGAAGGTGGGATTCCAGACAGCAACCATGGGAAAGCAAAAAAGGGGCCTTCCTATGCTGGTGGATTAGTTTTGGAGCCAAAAAGAGGTTTATATGATAAGTACATTCTGCTACTGGACTTCAACAGTCTATACCCTTCCATTATTCAGGTTAGTTATTTTTAATACATCTCTCTCTCTGTCTTTCCCTCATTCATTATTTACCCCTCATTTCTGCTCCTCCCCTACCTTTTCTTTTAGAAGGGGGAGAATTACCATAACTTTTGCTACAATGTGATTAGCTGCTAGCTAGGTTGAAAGGTTCCATAATCCTAATATTTATTACCATCATTATTTGTTATCAAGTGATGTCAATTGCTCGATACTTGCATCTTATAATACAAGTTTCGTACTTAAATTTCCTCTTTTATTATTTTCCTCTTTAGGAATACAATATTTGTTTCACAACAGTTGAAAGCTCTCTGGATGGATCAGTTCCTCATTTACCATCAAGTAAAAGAACGGGGCTTTTACCTGAGGTAAGTATGCCACACTTTATTGCATGTTTAGATAATTCCCTGAGCAAATTTCCAAATTGTCTTCCCAGCAATGTAATTAAACCAAAGACTTTTGCATCTCCTGATCTTCTATACGGAATAAGTGCATGCCCAGGATAGGTCACCCTAAAACTTTTAAGGACTATTTGGTGCTGGAAGTTTTGCTCTGAAGCGCAATTTGACGTACACATACTTTGTGTATGAGAATGTTTGTTGGTTTTATTTAATATACTATATCAGTTTGTTGATCCCATCTAACTTTGAGCTGGTCCTTCTTCAGTTAAATCATGACTTTTTAAGTTTATGGTTATGTGCAGAATACAAGTAATCAAGCATTCTAGACAATTCTTGAAGGTGATATATCTCATCTCTTTTTGTGTTGAATCTTGCAGTTGCTCAAGAATTTGGTTGAGAGGAGAAGAATGGTCAAGTCATGGTTAAAAACAGCATCTGGCCTCAAGGCCCAACAGTTTGACATACAGCAACAAGCTTTGAAGCTTACAGCAAACAGGTCTCACTGTTTTTGTTATATACACATTCACACATTGTATATACTTGTGCTACTCGATGCATCATCATCATTGTCATATTATTGGAGATATTTTTCCTGAGGTGATAACTTTTTACTGCAGTATGTATGGATGTCTAGGATTCTCCAATTCAAGATTCTATGCAAAGTCGCTAGCAGAGCTTATAACCTCACAAGTAGGAAGCTCACTTTTCCTGAACTGTTGTATATTTTATTTAAGCAGATTATGACTGCATGTCTGACATCTCTATTTTGCTTTGTAGGGAAGGGAAATTTTACAGAGCACTGTTGACCTAGTTCAGAATTTACTAAACCTGGAGGTTTTCTTCTCGTGGAATTTGCTGTTTACTCATCCTGCCTAAATGTCAAATTTGGTCCTTGAACCCATTGTTCTCTTATGAATCAGGTTATCTATGGTGACACTGATTCAATTATGATTTATAGTGGACTTGATGACATTGGAAAATCCAAAGCAATAGCTGCCAAAGTTATTCAAGAGGTTGGTGTTGACTGCACACCTTTTTTCCCCGAATTAGATCTGTATACGCGTGACTTCTTAAAGAGAAATTTATACTTTCTACCTCATGTATTGTGGAAGCTTGTGAGTCTCGTGTGAATAAGTTTCCTACTTCTACTCTCACCGTCTTGTGATAGCACTTGCACTCTTTTACCTTTTCTTTATGTGCAAAGCATTCTTCATTGCCTTGTATAAGATCTTTACGTAAGAATTTAAGTTTATACATACTGGTAAAACTGCAAGGAGACTTCGTCTAGGTTGTCTCACTTTTAGCTGTTGCACAAATTTAGTTGTGAATGAACAAGTAACTGAGGAACTGTCCATACATAAAATCAGAATTATTGATACGGTCCTTTTCCACATCAATGGAATCTCATCATCCATACATAATAAATTGATGTGGTATATTTATATTATTTGTGAACGGTAAAAAACTAACATTCCATTGAGGCTGGTTTATGCTCTACTTTGGGTAAAGATCCTCCGAATTTGGATTTGTACATATAGGACAAATGCTCCCATTACCATTTGTTTTCAATTAATTTTATAAAAGTATTTATTAGAGTTGCTATAACTTTGCTTGAAAATTAGGATCTCTTTACAAAGAAAAAATTATGAATAGTAATCATAGGTATATTCTTAATCAATTAGGATTTATCACATGAAAATGCCTCCTCTTTTATAGGTTAACAAGAAATACAGGTGCTTAGAGATTGATCTTGATGGTCTGTACAAGAGAATGCTGCTTCTAAAAAAAAAGAAATATGCAGCTGTAAAAGTGCAGTTTAAGGACGGAAAGCCCTATGAGGTAGCTATTGCATATTACTTAAAGTTGAAATCCTTTTGAACTTCTGTGAAATAATTCTCTAACTACTCCATGTTGCTGACTCTTTTGTTTAGGTTATTGAGAAAAAAGGTCTTGATATGGTGCGTCGTGACTGGAGCTTGCTGTCAAAGGAATTGGGAGATTTCTGCCTGAGCCAAATACTGTCCGGGGGGTACATTTTGCTGTGAACTTGTTTCTTTCTTCTTTTCATATCCTCATACATGTGATTGCTCAGTACTGAATGATTTACATGTCTTTAATGGTGGCAGGTCCTGTGAAGATGTCGTTGAATCAATACATAATGCACTTGTGAAGGTATGATTCTCAATGATATGGAAAATTATAAACCAAGAGCTGCAATGGCTCCTGCAGCTTTCATATTGAACACGGTTTAGTTTATATTGCAGGCTATACCCTTTAGGATTGAGAATATTTCCAGGAGGGACTCTTAGCTTATGGCTTCTTTTCAGGGAATTCTACCTGTAGGGTCCCCACCCACCTCCCCCAGTCAGTCTCCCCGCTACCATCTCTCATTACCTCAACCATTGAACAGCTACTGCTTTCTACCATACATCCTCTGTGCATCTCCACAATTGTCTTGCTAGTGCACTGTTCTGAAATTTGCTATGCAGCTTGGAATCTTTATTTACAGTCAGTCTTCTTCATTCTGATAGAGGGGAAATCCAGCTGCTACTGTTAGCACCTTGAGAGGCAATCAGCCCATTTAGTTTTTTTTTGTGATGTAGCTCTAATACTAACTTACTATGATTATTCTTGAATTTCTCTGATCTACTGCAGGTACAGGAGGAAATGAGGAATGGCCAAATTGAGCTGGAAAAATACGTGATCACCAAATCATTGACTAAACCTCCTGAAGCCTATCCTGATGCTAAAAGTCAACCTCATGTTGAAGTAAGTTTGAAGACGTCTTTGATCAATTCATGTCTCAGACTAAGGAACTGTATCACTTAACATCTCTACTTTAACCTTTATATGTCGTCACCATTTAGCTTACTTTCTAACTGAGTTTTAATATTGTCATCCTCCTCATCTGTAGGTAGCACTTAGGTTGAAGAAAAGTGGCTATGTTACTGGTTGCTCTGCTGGTGATACAGTACCATATATCATCTGTTGTGAGCAGGTTTATTTCCTATTATTAATGGTCCACTACGATGAAATCCAGCTTTTTTCTTTTGGTTTCTGTTGTCTTAACATGCAGTTGTTACACTCATTTGCAGGGGAATGGTTCAAGTACCTCTGTAGGAATTGCTCAGCGGGCAAAACATCCAGATGAACTGAAAAGAGACAATGGAAACTGGATAGTAGACATTGATTATTACCTTGCGCAACAGGTCTTTGCAGTCTACTTATTTTGATCTTCAATCTTAATGGCTTATGTTGGTTCTTATGTGTGCATATCTCGTGACTCCACCTAACTGTGAACCTTTTAAATGTCACAGATACATCCTGTAATATCTCGTCTATGTGCGTCAATTCAGGGTACTAGCCCGGCACGTCTGGCTGATTGCTTAGGACTAGATTCATCCAAGGTAAATAGCAACTTTTCAAAACTGACGTTTATTCAACATGACATGATTTTGACATACAGCTTAATGGTTTGACTTTTTCTTCAGTTCCAAAATAAATCAAATGAAGCTGTCAATGATGATCCCTCAAACGTGCTTTTATGTGTAGCTGACGATGAAGAGAGGTAATCAATCTCTTTCAGAGAAAGTTTACCTTTACTTTTACCTTTAGTTCAGGCTGAAGATGCATTCCTTTCATATACTTAATTCATCCTAGTTACTGTTTTGTGCAATCTCAGCCTTTCCTCAGTCTCTCTCTGATTTCTCTGAACTCTTATTTGTTTTAATTTTACACACAAACTCTCCCAATTTTTTTTGTTTACATTTTCATTATCTTCTCCACTGTATGAACATATTTTTCTTCTGACAATGCTAAATGCAGATTTCGGGGTTGTGAGCCTTTGACTTTGACATGCCCCAGCTGCTCTGGCTCTTTTGAGTGTGCACCTATATTTAGTTCAATATGTTCATCAATTAGGCAAAAGCCAGTGGACTTGCAAGTAGGAGAGGCTGCCAGCAAAGTCTGGGAAAGATTTAGTTGTCCCAAATGCCCAGAGGAGAGTGAGGGGAATATATCTTCGGCATTGATAGCAAACCAGGTAGTTTTTTGACTTTCCACTGTTCCTTACACAATCATCTCAACTACCTTTTGTCATCTGCTTTCTGTCATCCAAAATGTTGAGATATGTAATCATGGAGAACTGCCTTAGTACAGTCGATTTTTCTTTACAACTGATATGATTTCGTTTTCAGTATGAGTATAGATGGCCATCTAGTGCTTTCAGCCTGTATGTTGCCTTGTGGTTACACCAAGTTACCTACAAGACTAACATCTCTATATTCTCTCAATTGAAACCTTTACTTTTGTGGTTCTATCTTGGTGTCATTTTTAACCTTCTTCCCCCAAATTAGTGATTTCTTGGCACCAGGTTCATTTTTCTTGCGTTCTCAACCTTCCATTTCCATGTTTTCCACTTCTCTTTTGGCAATCATCTTTTTGAAGTCAGAACCCTGTGTTGAATACACGTCTTCAAGGATATTTCTTGCTTCGTGTTATTTTCTTGTTCTTTTGACTGAAATTGGAAGGAAAATTCTATCTTGATTAACATATATACTCTATGTAACTAGTGACAGGCTGATTGATGCATGTATGCTTAGACTCATGTTGTCATGTCATCCTTGACAGGTTAAAAGGCAAGTAGAAGGCTTTATTTCAACATACTACAAAGGAGTGATGATGGTATGTGCTTAAATATTTTACAGCTATTGCTTTGATGAGCTTGCTGGACGGCACCAGTTAACTAAAGCCATTTTGTTCTTGTCAGTGCGATGATGAAACCTGCAACTACACCACTCGTAGCCTGAACCTGCGAGTAATTGGGGACTCAGAGAGAGGAACTGTTTGTCCAAATTATCCCCGTTGTAATGGACACTTAATAAGACAGGTTTACTTTCTGATGTTTCTTGAATCGTCTCTTAGGTTAACCTGCACTGTTTGCTTTAGCTGATTACTGATAAAACTTGTGCACAACTCACCCTGGCAGTACACGGAAGCAGATCTTTACAAACAACTTGCTTATTTCTGCTACGTCTTAGACACTGTACGCTGCATTGAGAAGGTCGTCTCTAGCCCCATCTGTGTGATTTCATCAAAATGGGGTCCTCTTTGTTTTTGATTGCCCCCTCCAGTGAGGAAGTTGCTGATCTATTGTCTTTTTGAGTGGCAGGTAGAGAGTAACATGAGAATACAAGTAGAGAAGGAGCTTGTTAGGATACGGGCTGTGGTTGAAGCAGCAGCATCAACTGTAGAGAAGTTCCGGGATAGATGTGCCTACAGTTGGGTGCAGCTTAAAGACTTGATTGTTTCATTCTAGCAAGGCTAATACTGTAACTGTACTACATTGTAATATCTAGTGTAAATTGTTTGAAAAATGTGTGCGACATGGAACCAACTAGCAGAGCAATTTCAGAAGAAAGAAATTCCATAATTATTCTACTGAAACCTTTTCTAGTCGCAAGATTTTAGCTCAGTTATATTAATCACAACTATATTGTTCACTTAGATTTCACCCAGTTTTATTTCCACGCACTTGCGACGACTCGATTGAGAGGAAAAATAAATATGCACTTTTATTGACCTTTACAAACTTCCAAGGAAGCATTGACTCGGAACATCATTGGGAAAAAAAAAAGTAAAGAAAGGATTTTCCTTTGGTTAATAACTTTATGTAAAACTTAAGTCCACATGATGAAAAAGATACACATGAAAACCTAGAAGACTCTCAAACTTCTCATTCATGGTTCACTGCAACTCCCCAACAGGTGCTTCATTGAGCCAGAGGAAATGGATGAAATCGTACAACTTTGCACTTACACTGACCTGCACAACAATAATTCAATCAAAACTAACAAACTTAGAATAGAAAAAGCACTTCAGCCTAGACAAGAGAACAAGTACAATTTAGGTTATCTTAGTAGCTTAGTTAGTTGGCTACCTAAACTTTCACTTGGTTGGTGAGGGGATTTGATTCCCCACCTTATAATCCCTTCCATTTCCCCTACCCCTACCCCCAATTTCCTTTTAAAATTTTAATTGAGAGAAAAAAGAGAGGAGAATATTGGTACTTACCTTGTATGGTGTTGGGTTCAGCCTTCTCATGTGATCTGGTCGCATTTGGTCCAGTTGTTCAATACATCTTTCCCTGATCTCCTTCAGAGGAGGAAGGTCTTCTCTTGTTTTATCTTCAGAATTACAAACCACCATCCATTAGTCAACACTCAACATTGTGTATGAACTTAGGGAACAGCTAATGGGGAAGGTTTCCTTACGTAAACATCAAAGCCTCCTTAAAAGTAAATTATTAGTTGTTTCAATGCGATCAAACAGAGGACAATTTCATAAAAAATTATGTTCTGGCAACTCTATACCAAAGTAGTCATTTTTTAATAACTCACTGTTACTTAATAATGTTGCCAACAGAGGCTTCACTCAATATTTTGGAGTCTATGGAAAAGTAGGGTCATCCTTTTGTGGAAATATGAATAATTCAAACTAAAATTAATACATTATAGGGATAACAACTCTTACCTGACTTTCCAGGCCAAAAGCACTTTAAAAGTTCCTCAACACGCTGGGGAACTACGTATGCCCTTTTAGATTCACTAAATGGGTGGCGGCATAAAATTCGTTCACCTACCTGTCAAATTGCAGGGAAAAAGTTAGCCATTATCTGTTTTTTGGTACCAATGAAACTTATCTAATTTCTAAATTAAAATTGACAATGGATGAAATATCACGAAAAACTACTAGGAGATCAGTAAGACAAGCCTCATAAATCACCTTGGGATGTGGCTCATTTTCACCAGTCATTATGTCTACAAGGGGGTATCCTTCCTTCCCATACAATCTGTAACACCGCTTTTTGCATGGAATAGAGACCTAGAAACAAGAAATTATGAACTTCCACACTGAATCTAAATGCCAAATGAGTATCCATAGCTTTCGCAGACCTTTGATACGTCTTCAGAAAGTTTGATTCTAGGCTGATTGTTTATTTCAACTAACTTGAAAACAACACCCAGAGCCGCTTGAGCATAACAGGTAACTAAATGTGTACCAATACCAAATGCATCAACCTCGTGACCCTGTATAAGGTATAAGTTAGTTGATGTAGCTTTTACTGAAGGATAAAAATGAAAGCTAATCGGCACAAGAACCAACATTCAAACTATAAATTTTAACTAATTTGAGTGTTCTAAAATGAGAAGATCAATTTAGCTAGAATAATCGCCTCCACTTCATATTCCAACATAGGCAAAGATTTGGTCTTTCTACCTTTCTATTAACTATGAGTGAACAAGGATGTGCTTTTGTCCACCAGTAGGAGGTAATGCATTTATTTCTACTAGAACTGTCTGTCCACAAAAATCTTGAGGGAGCTATATTAAGCCAACTCATAATTCATGCTAGAGATGATTTTCCTGATCATACTTCATTCACAGCTGATAAACATAAACTATGTGCATTGAAGCATACATTTATGTACACTATTATTTCGTGTTATGAATACCCTCTTAATCTAGATAGTGCCACAAGATTGACAACTTTGTGAAGCACAAAAAGCCATAGAGGTATCAATAGACTAGAAATCATTCACAGAGAGTAGAACATGGATAATAAGAATGACGAGCACAAGATAGTAGCAGTATGTGAGAGAATCCTAATGATCTTACTTGTTTATTTAGTGCATCCAGAGTTTCTTCATTAAGATCATTGCTAGCTGTGATACTCGTCTTTCCAAAACCAGGCAATCCAAATTCTTTCTCAATAGCACAAAAGAATTTCCTAGCTTCACATGACTGATAAGCAAGATCACCAGAGTCTAGTCTAATGCCTACTGCTTTATACCTGCATAATAGTATGTAAAGACTAAATAGCCTGAAAACAAAATATAGGTGTGGGTGCAAAAGAGAGAAAATACACTAGAAAATTACCATTAGAAAGTAGAAAAAGACAAGTTTAAACATAGTAAAAATTCAAGCTTAAAGAAATACAACAACATACCCAGTGTAATCCCACAAATTTTCTCTAAAAATGAATTTATTGATTAGGACAAGGAGGGGAGATATCTATATTGAGCTCTTCGTTAAGAAAATGTATATATCTTGTGTGATTATGAAACAGAAAGGTTCTGCACTATCAATTGTAAATAAGAGGTGCAAATATGTCTTCCATTTTTTTGATAAGTAAATATCTTTCATTAATAACACCAGGGGTGGAGGCAGCATATACTTAGGGGATTCATCCGAACCCCCTCGGCGGAAAATATTACTATTTATACATGGTTAAAATTATTTTTTAGGTATGTATAATAGATGTCGAACCCCCTTCCACTAGTTCGTGTGTTTACTTTTCTGATTTTGAACCCCTTTATTAGAAATCGTGGCTCCGCCACTGATTAACACACCAAGATTGTCTGAAGAAAATATATGTATAATTACATGTGTGATTCATCTAATCAACGAGGTCCACATATATAAACCTTTTTTTAGATATGGACAACTATCTTCCTCCGTCCCCCCAGGAACCCCTTCTGCCCAGGCCTCGATAATCACCGGTTCCTACTTTGTTCCATAGGTAACTTGAACTCCAACCTCAAGGCTGATGTGGAGAGTCCTTTCCTTTCCACTAGGTTACCCCTCCCTTGTTAGGTCCACATATATAATTAAAATAAATAATTACATATCATCATGAAAATTCTAAGAGGAAGGGGACGTGATTCTCAAACTAAGATGGAAGTATCTCATGGACAATAGGTCCTAGAACCATTGATGACCCTGGACAACTTTGCATGTTTGCACCTCTTGCTTTATTAGAAGGTGGGTGTGGGGGACAGATTCACAGTTAGCTGTTTCAAAATCCAAGGATTTCATTCTAGGCTAGTTATTCTTTCACGTTCATGAACTAAAACAAAATACCAAGTTTAGAACTATCATATTAACAAAATTGAAAAATTAGGAATTCTAGTTGGCATACCATTTACCTTCCGGAATATTAAGGATCACATGAGAGCCAAGACATGCATAAAAGAAAAGCAATTTTACAATCTAAATAGAATTCATCATGCAAACAGCTTACCCCAAATCATTAAGTGCAAGAGCAACTGCACAAAAATTTGGAAGACCACTTCTCATGACCTGTTAAAGTAAGTTCAAACGTTATCACAGAGCACATTGTAAATGTAGAACAAAGGGGGATGCAGCATAAGTACAACTCAATAGAAACAACATTACTGGCTGAATATTACTTCGAACTTCAAATACAAAAAGGTTATATGTCTAGCCTGATATATAAATATCATGACGAGTATCCTTTTCTCTTTCAAAGATAGATTATTGACTAAGTTTTGTCTCTACAAACTGCATGTGTATAGTTTTAGATGGCCAAGCCAAATATCACAGAATACAGAGGAAAACAATATGTCCACAAATTGTACTTACATCGTAAGTGTCTACAAGGGCCAAAAAACTTCCAGGAAATGCAAGTGCATATGAGGCGAAAGCTGCTAACTCACTTTGGTTCGTCTCACTGAAAATTCCACCTAATAAGTGTGACCACTGAAAAGATCAAAGTTATCACATCAATGGCATTCATGCTCAAAATGGAAGAGAAGCAGATTCCAGAGTAATGTTCTATATTGATATACTCTAATGATGCTACAAGGATTTTTAAACTTTGTGCAAAATTAAGGAAAGGCCCACATGAGATTCATAATAGATTTCCGGCCTCATTGTTAGATTACTAAGAGAAGACTCAGTAACAAAGATAATTCATTGTTATCAATCATAAAAAAACATGCAGATTCTCTTCGTAATGGTATGCAACCCCTGAGTAGCATTATTTATTCCTTTTTGGGGAGGAAGGGTGGGCACAACCTAGCATGATAGTTACCTCTAAACACACAAATCGTCTGAGAGGACATAGTTTATCTCATTGGAATCATACACATTAGGCACATGTCCAGTATTCTGGCAACAAGTTCAGCTATCCGTAGGGGTTAAGCAGAAGAAGGAATTATACATCATACTCCCTTTTGGCAATCAAATGGTTACATAAAGTCCCTCAGATTTTCTATGCTAGGCCTATTTTATTAAACACTGACAAGAATTGACACTCTGACAATCACTCAAACCACATCTGCTCTTGACAGTAAGAATTTTGAGGAGGTTTGGTAAGAAAGACTAGGACCTTAGTTCAGTATATTGAAAAGAAAAGGTGAAAATTGAAGTCAAAGCTAAATGATATTTGAAATGAAAGAGGTGATAACCATATAGAGAACCAATATGATCTATCAGAATGCATAAATCGAAATGGTCAGATTCCAAGAAAAAATCAAATGGAAGACTTCAATAAATTTTTGATGATCTAACAGTGCATCAAAAGAATGAGATAATCAATACCTTTAATTTCTCAAGCCATGTCTGTACCAGACTAACAAAATCCTCACAAACACTAGAACCATTATGATGTTTAAGTGATTTCTCTATGATCTCATCTGGGCTCTGCATTATAAGCACTAAGTTAAATACCAGATGACTTCAAGCAAGTAGAAGACGTTGAGTGTACAGGAGCAAAAGAAGTACTAGGCATCTAGAGAACATTTGAATACTTAATTTACTTGTCTTTATATTCATTAATAAGCAGGACAATGTGCACACGACAAAACAATTGATAGTAACAAAACTTGAAATTAGTATCCACAGAGGGAACATGACATAATGAGTTCATAAATTACATCTCACACATCTACTTAGGATTCTAGCTGAAGCCTGAATAATAGATCATGTATTTTTTGATAAGTCAGGACAGAAAATCATTTTATCGTTATGTATAACAATAATTAGCTCTAGGCTTGCCATTCCAATGCACATAATTTCATATGAGCTTGTGATTGAGCTATGTGCAAGTATGCATTGACGAACGTATTCAACTGATGCCACTCAATGACATTGAGGTAGAAACTACAATTGTCACTTAACCAATTGAGTATATACAAGCATTTATGTACCCTATCAATACATATGGAGCCATACGAGGAAAAAAAACACTTGCATTCCACTTACAATAGTGAACGACTCTATCAAAGAGTTTAAGTAATTTGTTTAACAGCCAAGAACGTCTTTTCAGTATTAAATTCACAATATTGTCATCAGATATGTGTTACAGATGAAATGATTATGTCTGCATTAAATTGGCCAGAAAGAAAATAGACGTGGTAATTATACCTTCAAAATGACTGTAATAATGAAAAATGGTAACAATAGATTGCTAACTGAATGCTTTGACTAAAGACTAGATCTTTAAGAAATTATCATCTTGAATACAGAGTGCCAGACAAACTGTCAGAGCACTTTGATATCTCACAGATCTCACTTAGTTCAAGGGAAGGCAAAGCTGTTTTGAAGGTTGCACCTACCATAAATGAGCTAACAAAGGCATGGGAATGTGTCCCCCTGAGTGGGATTCCAAACAGCTTTCCAGCTGCCACATTGCTGTCAAATCACAAAAACACAGTGATCCTCCAGTCTTGGTTATGATTAAAAGAAACAAAACACCAACACGAATAAAATAGTGTCTCAGCGTTCTAACTTGCAAAAAGAAATTTTATTTCCTTGTCATAAGGATAAACATAACCAGCAAAAAAGAAAACGTTAGGTTGCAGTAATCTGTAAAGCAGCATGTAAACGTAAAAATACACCATAGTTTTTATCAAGTTTAACCATCCATCTTACAGACCAAATTCTTCCTTGAATGATTGATTTTCTAGTTAGATCATTGGAAAAAGCAAAAAATATTTTCTTTTCATCTGCATGATCTTGTTCCTTGAATAAGAATCAAACAACATGCGACTCACAGTTGCAGTGATCCTTCCTAATATGTCCTGCACACTTGAGAGTTCTTCAAATCATTTTTTTTTATTATTTTGATGACAAGGGAAACCCGCAGCCGCTACCCTTTGGGTGCACACAGGGTAAAACCCCCGCTCCTATGCAATAGCTCGCAAACCACATAGGAGAGGTAACCCGCACTAGGCACGTCCGGTGCGACGAGCTCGACCCAGAAGGCAAACCCCTTGCTTTCGCTGGCAAGGGGTTTCGAACTTGAGACCTCCAACATGGAAGTCCCAAGCCCAAACCACTGGGCCAACCCGAAGGGTTTCAAAATCAAAATTAATCCAAACACAGTAGTAGAATTTGTGTGTTTACTACTAGTTCTTGAGTCTCTAAATTTATAATAAAATATAATGAACTTAGAAATCCACATCTCTATGAATAAGATAAGTAGATGATGCATTTCATAGAGACACAGTGAAATAAACACGAAATCACCTTGTCGCATCAAATCCACCCATGTAGCAATACTTGGATGCTGATATACCACCATCAGGACCCTACTCATATAGGTACAAAAGTTTGTTCACAGTTTGTACGTCATATAGAATTTAAAAATGACAGTAGGAAAGATAAACAACCTGTGCTCTCCTAAGCCCAAATTCAAGCAATATTTTGGACCTTCCAGCAACGAAACGGTGTCTTGCAGCATTAGTAGTAACTAGTGATGCATAATTTATGAGGTTTACAAATGGTGTTTCCAGTAGTTGAACCACCTTTGAGACACAAGCAATCATTAAGCTTATTAAAGATGTACATGAGAAGCTCCAACAGACAACCCTGTTGAGATGTTTCAAAAGAATAATAAAGGATAGTGTTATTGCGACTCACAGCAACTGGTCCTTCAATCCTCATCAGCGGTACCTTGGGAAAAACTACTGATCCTTCAGAAATAGAATATATCTCAATATCTGAACAGTCAAGTCTTCGAAGGTACTCAAAGAAGCCATCCTACATAATCCATTTAAATATGTGTATGGTCAAGCACTCACAATTCTCAGCATTGCAAAAAATTCTTTAAAGTATACAGAAACATATTCCCTGAAGAAGCACTCCATTCTCCCACATTCTTTCCCTTTTAGATTTCCCAATCAATTTTAATAAGTTGGAAGTGCTAATATATTTTAAATACCACAATAGTTTCGTTAAAGAATTACTTTTACACTTCCCAATCGAACTTCATCTTTTAATCTATTTGTCTTCAACACAAAAGCCAAACTATGGGCCCACATGCTCCTAAACAAATATTGAACAGCGCATACTAATATTCTGTTTCAAAATTGTGCCAAACAAGAAGTGAATAAACAAGATGGAACGATGAAGTAGTATAAAGCATGACCAAATGGAGCATTAGTCACAGCTTGATTATCTCAAACATACTGGGATGACATGTTCATGACATAGGCAGGAATTCCCCAAGAAAAAGTACAGTTGCATTAATTGTTTATGACCATATTTGGCCAATGGAAGATAAACGCATCAAGAAAGCATTTGTTCCCAAATTTTACAGACGATTTGAATAATAGCCTTGGAAAAATCCAAAAACAGAGGATAATAGAAAAGGATAAACAAATGACCACATGATATCTTAATTCAGATAGCAGAGTTCAATATATCAGCACAAAAAGTTAACTTAATCCCACATTATGTGATGCAAATCAAGATAGCAAGATTGATATCAAGAATGGGGTTGAGGGCCATCTTGGATATGAAAGTTCCCAATCACCCACAAAGGGCTCAAAGTATGATGGAAGATTCATTAATAGAGACCATTCTTGATATCAATCTTGATATCTTGATTTGCATCATTTATGTCTCCATATTTGCTTGTTCATAACAACTTTACCTCACATGACGAGGGCAACGATGACCTGATAAAATCTATCTCATCCTCGGTAAATTTAAAATTAGCAATAAACTTTATGCACTCTTCTAAACCAGCAAATATTGTATATTCACCCCCAAACGGATTCCTCCGAAAATACAAGTCAAACCTGAAAATACAACCAAATACCTTAAACAATCAGATTAATCCGCTTGCTCAGCAAACAGCTAAAGTAATCAAAGTTCTTCAATGAAACATCAGCTTTGACCATAAAGTAAATGATCAATTCAGAACATCAAACGAATAATGTAAATGAAACTGTATCGAAAATGAAAAGAAATTAAACTCGAAATAGAATACTTACACAGCTCGTTCATTGTGTTTTCCAGCTTTCCAGTAAGCATAAGCCATAGTAAACTGATAAAGATCTGTTAAAATAGGCGTAACCATAGGATTGGTCGGTCCATCAATATTGGCACTCTCAGGCCGGCCATTAGGTATTATAGTTTCAGCCATAATTATCCTCCTCTGCGAAAATCCTAGGGTTAGCGGAATTGAAATTTGGTTTTACAGAACAGAGAGAATTTGTTGAGACCGTTACAAACAAGGTTGAGAAAAGACGAATGAATATATAGAGCGCCAAGGATTAGATCGGACTTATTAAAGCTTCAATCTTTTAACTTTAGAGGATACTGAAAAGGCGCACTCCACTTAACGCCTGGCGGCTTGGATTGATGTTTGGGTTGGGTTACTTGGACTGGCAAAGTCTTTTTTTACTTTTTGTCAAAGAATTGGACTGTGAAGTCCACACAACAAGTTGGTCCTCCACTTTATTTTTTCCCCAAAAATGGGGGCAAGCAGGCTAGGGAAGGAAAAAAGGGCACGGTGGAGAATTTAACTTTCATCAATAAAATGAGAATTCAGTTGATCAATTAATTTAGTTATTAAAATTCTCTTCTCTATTTTATTTAGCTAGTGTTTGGTCATAGATTTCGGATAAGATTTTATAATTTTATGTTTGAATATCTAATTAATTATGTAATTTGATCAGATTTTATTTAAATCACAAGTTTTTGAGATAAATTTCACTTTTACTCATTAAACTTTAATTCTTTAAAACACTTACATACTTGGCAAAAAATATGATATTATCAAAAGAAAATCTATATATGCAATATTTTTATTATATGAAACTATATTGATCATTATAGAATAAATTTAATGCATCGACATACTAGAACTCATATAACTTACTTCAATTAATTTGAAATTAAAATGAGCAACTATTATTCTTATTATATAAATATTATAATTTAGTCATACAAATCTCTTGCACCATATATAGAAATTTCATTGTCCCCTACTATCATAAAGAGGTCTTTTTAGGAAATAAGGAAACTAAATTTCTTTTGCATAATGTAGACCAATAAAAGTCCTATTTTTTTCATTCATCACAAAAAAGAATGGGGGACTTGTGGGCATTATTATTCCAATTACAAAGTTGCAATACATCAAGGCCACTACTTTAGTTTCTTTTTCTTTTTGTCTATTCCCTTGGCTAGTGTCAACATTAAGCCAACAAGGATTTTCCATGCGTCCAAAAATAATAGGGAAATGAAATGAGACAAATTTAATTTTAATAAGTATTGTTAATAATAATCGATGAAATGGAAGTCAAATGGTTAACGCATTTGCTATTTTTATATTTCTTACTTAGGTTGTGTTTGTACATGATATCTTTTCTATAAATAATTTTTTTGGCAGAGTTCTATTAAGAAAGTTTAAATTAAATTGTCTGGAGACCTATTTCTCACTTCCCAATTGGCACGTTCAAAGTATATTTCCTATTCTTTGTGATTCAAATTAAGTGATTAGACCAGAATTTTTCTTCCTATTTCAAGTCAATCAACTACAATTTTCTTCCGATCCAAGTTCCCACTTGCAGTCCATTCTTTACAGAATAATAATAGAATTTTGGTCATTTAACTTTTTTTTAATTAACACGTATTAGTAAGGTAATAATTGAATTGGACATGCATTTTACTTGAAATTTTTTGAAGTTTTGTGAGTGAGTCTCAAAACCCCAAAACTGGCTTCAAACTGATTTTAGGAAACTTGAAAATATCCGAAATTTATGGCTAAAGGTGATCTAAATAATCTGGCGATGCTTGGCATATACTTGGTTTCACTGTTCATTATTTACACGCCAAATAAAAAAGACAAACAACGTGAAAATTAAGGTGAATACATCCGCATATTCATTGAGTGAAGAATTTTCAAACAACTGAACAAGATAGCTTGAATTTGAGGTCTCTGTTAGCATCCATAAAATTCAAATCTTGAATCTGTCTTTGGTAGCAACCATACCATCTTCAGATTAGTTGGACGCATATGAGAAAATAGTAATCACGAAACATATTCTATGCCTAGTAGTAATTTTCTTATTTCGTAACAAGATAGAAAATAGTCCAATCTTTACATTTATATTCCAACTTCTCCGCAGAAGCAATGCAGATGTGATTCATTCAAAAAAGTGGCTTTTGAGCCCAAAAGTTAATAACATTAAACATCCTAAGCAGGCAGCAAGACGTATGTCTCATTACTTCGACAAAATCAAGCAAGGCGATGCAGTCCAAAATTTCAGAAGTTGCTGCATTCACCTTAGATAATGTCAACATAAGTACTTCCGAAGAAACTTAACAATAGAACAAGGAAATTTAGGAATAGAGAGAAAATATTCATTGTTATGGAAGATCACGGGTGTAATGTGAGTTCACTTACCTATACAGTTGTGGGGAGAGAAGTTGGTCGCAATCCAGATTGGTTTCATTCACAGCACCAAACTGATATCGAAGCAAGCAGGCCTCCCGAGTGTTTCTCTTCAGGTTAGATGCATCGGTATCTAAGGGAACTGAGTATGCCACATTTGCTCCTATAATACAATGAAATAGAAAATGGTAAAGAGACCTGGATACAAGGCAAAAGTTGTCAATTAGGAACGGATGTCAAGCAAATAATCTACCAATTGATGCAGTTTTGGTCGTTCGCTCATTCATTCCATATAACGGTAAGCCATCCTCCTTCCAAATTTCCTTTACAAACAGAATGTGAATGTCAAATGGTTAGATAAATTGATTCCTTAATCTGCAATTCCGCATCCTCGTAAAAAAGGGCATTCCATAGGTTGTGTATACAACAACATACCTTGCTGGTAGATCTTGAGAGCTGAAAGGGATCAAGATGAATATTCATCGATGACTCTGGCTCAAAAGCACGGTCTGAATGGTTTACATTTGACATAGATACCAGTGGTGTTAGCTTAGTTTCTGTACAATTTTCAGTTGGATTGAAAATGGCATTTAACGAGGCGGCTTGGTTTACTTGGAGATTCCCAGCAACTTTAGCATTAGTGAATCCATTTCCCTCGTACAAACCTATTTTTTGCTGGGAGAGTTGATTGTGTTGTAGCATTCGTGGCAGGCCAAGAGGATACATGTTTAACCCATTTCTCATCGTCAACATCTAAAGATTAAAGTACATTGTTATGCTATAAATCATATAACTTAATCGAATTAACTAGTGTTAAATGAACAGATAACCAGATCTAGAACCAATCTAGGAAATATCCTGAACTGAGTCAAATAACACCACATAACTATCTGAACTTTAAATTACACTAAACTTGGGCCAATCAACACAATATTCTATCCAATTTGCTAATTAGTTGTTAATCTCTAATATACATTTTTCACAGAAAATAACTCCCCATCATACCAAATAAATCACATGCAGCAAATTAAAACAGAAGCAGCAAACCTGTACATGGAGCTGAAGCTGCTTAAGGTACTCAATGGCTTCATCTAGCATTGAAGCCTTGTCAGTCTGTCCAGAAACCCATCAGAAAATAATTAAATCAAAATCTTTAACTGTATATTGAATGATACTTATGTTCTTTTTACTAATTTCAAGACTCATTAATTGCTTAACATGCAACTCCTCACCTTATTTGAATTTGGAATAAGTTTTTGCAATGCTTTCATCTTCTCATTAATCCTGCTTCTTCTCCTCTGTGAATCATATTCAAGATTTAAACTTAGCGAGTTCGACTCTAAGACCCTTAACACGGAATTTATTGTACTCCTGAAATCATGGATTCAGATAATAATAATCATAAGCAAAACTTAATTAGCAAAAAATAAACAACCTTTTCAGACAAATTGTGCACTTCAGCTGCTCTGCTTCTCTTGGAAGTGTTATGAGATGGCGGTTGAACTGAAGCTTCCGCCCCCAAATCCTCTGTACCATCCTGCATATTTAAAAAATCACTATTATACATCACACGAAAAAAGAAATATAACAGGATCGGACAATGATAAAAAAAAAAAATCAAATTCGGAAATAAAAACTTACATAAACTAATTAATCAAAACGAATTAAATAGGAAGTGTAGAAATACCTCACTTTCACATTCATACTCATCCGGATCGTTATCCATGGTCCCAACAGATGAAGAAGCATTAGTTGCACCATTATAAGCCCCATAAGAAGAAGAGAAAATGCCGCCACCTGATGAATTCATCATGGATGACAGATCGCCATGTTGATTATTATCAGGCATAAGATGAGGTAATGATGAAGAATATTGCATTTCATTACCCTTCAGGGCCATAAAATTGGATGAAGACGAAGACGAAGAAGGAAGTAGAATATGACGAAGAAACACAGAAATATCATCCGGTTCAGGGTCAGGATCAGTCAAAGAAAAAGAAGCAATATTAGCATTGTGATGATAAACATTGTTGTTGGCCATTATAGTACAGCAAAATCAAGTTCAGTATTGAGCAGAACAAGTTAATTTCTTGTATGTGCAAAACTCACTTGCACACTCTTTTATATCTAGGAGTAGGTGACATTTTTTGGGTATATGCCCCGAACGAGCGTGTATTTATTATTAGCCAACCATACCATGCTTAGGTAACTTAAGACAGACATAGGCCAGAGTGGGAGGATTCGCATTAAAGTGAACAAACCAATTGAATTAATTAACGTCTTATTTGGAGTATATACTTGTCATATACACCTAATAAATTACTCCAATTACAGGAAAAGAAACAGAGTAGGGGTAAACTAGCAAGTTGATTAGACTTTGACTGGTCTTCTTTTGGTTCTGAGAACTGATACATTAGGGAAGTTGGTAAACTGCTAAAACTAAAAGAAAGAAATTGACAGGGTTGATAGGAAAATTGTTACCTCCTTTGTAGTACTAATTTAAGATCCAAAAAATTTCGTAAATTTTAATTAAAATTACAAGATTCAAAAATATTCTTATCGAATCAAATTAAGCACATAAATTGAGATGATGGAAGTAGTTTTATTCGTGACGGTGTCAGGTGAAGCCAAATTTCTGGCACACGTGAAGCACAATTGCGGACATGCTCTTCAACTAGCTCAGTTCCAGAGAGAGTACATACATTCCACTTTTATCGAACACTGTTCCATTTCTGCTCTCTTTTTTTTTTACTTCTCTCTATGTTTTCTAAAGTATTTTTACTCCACGGTTGCTGCTTAAGGCATCTCCAACCCAAATATCAAATTTTACATTAAATTTGGTATTAACATTATTTTTTATGTAATCAACTCTAACACATCGCATCAAATTTTACATTAAAAATAAATATATTTCCTTCTCTTCATTATTATATTATTATTTTTTATTTCATTTATATTTTCTTATTTCATAAAACAAATTCTTCTAAAACATTCACCATATATAATTCATGGTGAATGTCAATTACTACTTTGTCGAATGTTTATTATTTTCGGTTATTTTTAAGTACATTGTATTATTTGTTTAAAAATGTATATGTTTGCATTTTTTATTTTTGTGAAGGTTAATTGTAGTTATATCCAATTATAATTTATAGTAGAATTAACATAAATTTAATTTTAAAAAAAAGTCATATATAGAAAAATTAATGTATAAAAAAACTATATTTTATATCTAAAATTAATATTATAAAAATATTACATAAAAAATAATAAAATATACAAGAGATTTAATTAAAACATACAATTTATATAATGTTTAATTAAAAGTTTGTGTAATGAAATAATATTAAAATATTCAAAAAGTGAATTGCTGTGCATATCAAATTTGATGTAAAAATTGGTGTGTGCTTGAGCTCAAAAACACCAAATATGAATTTGGTGTTGGATTGGAGATGGTCTTACCACTTCTGGTCCAAAATAACTACCGTACCAACTTATAATTTTAAAATATATGAAGTTGATTTAATCTAATTTAATTTTAAAGGTTATTTAAATTGACTCTCCATAAACAAAAAGTGGCACATTAAGACCAGAGTGTATGTATGAGGTTTTTTTAGATATATTTTTTAATATCGTAAAGGTACCATAAATTTCTTGTAAATTTTTAGATCATTTATTGAAGCAACTATGATAAATTTTAAAATTGGGACATAAAAAATGTAATATTAAAAAAAAAGAGAAAAAAAGTAGAACTCCTATTTGGTGGTTTTGAAGCAAGAGTAAGGCAACATTAGTAACCATAGTTTTCATAATATCTTAAAAGGTCACTAAGATATGAGAAATTATCTAATAAAGTCGTTGAACTTTGTTTTGTATTAATAAAATCACTCAATTTAAAGTTTTTGTCTTCAAAAATCACTTAACTCATTTATCTTAAAACAAATTTGATATAGCAAAAAATAAATATTTTTTAATGTCATGTAACTATGAACCCCACTACTGAATAAAATTATAAAATCTATTAAGTTACTTAGATTAATTAGTACTTTCTACTAAATTATTTCTGCAATATTAACGTAATTATTAGCAAATAATGATGTTAAAGAATGCAGTCGATTAGAAATTGCAGTTGCAGTTTAAGGTTGATCTTTTTCTAATTTCCTAGAATAATGTTCTACATGTTTATGCTTTAACCTATTGAGCAGATCGATAGTTCATAATGTTATTATCACCTTGTTTGTGTAGAGTTTTCTACTAAGAATTGCAAACACATGGATTGAAATAGCTTTTATGATACAGTATTAATCTTTAGATGAAACTATTTTTTCGATGGATCGTCGGGTAATAAATAGATTATAATTTTATTTATGGGTCCATGATTATCATGGCATAAGTTTTATTTTATTTAATTGTGTTAAATTTAATTTAATAATAAATGTGATTGAATGACTTTTGAGGATAAAAACTTTAAATTGAGTGATTTTTTTTATATAAAACAAAGTTTAATGACTTTGCAAGGGAATTTCTCAAAATTCTATAATCTTTTAAGATATTAACTCTAATTTTAGCGAGGCCAACCAACTCCATTTCCTTGTTTCAATTGATTGATAGCCTTTATAGTCGCAGGCTATGTATGTAGGGAGTTAATTTGATGAAGAAAACAAGATGTCCTGCTTTTTCTTACTTGCCAATTCAATGTAATGTGAAAAAAAGCAGCAGAAAATCATTTGATTCCTCAATTATATTGACTAGTCGCTTTCCAAAATAGAGTTAGCTAATCAGTTACCTAAGTAGTACTTTCTCTTCATATTTTGATCTTTTGAAAATGAATAGTAAACTTTATTGATACAAGTATTTTGCTGGCATTTATCAAAAAATTATACGATATATATAAAAATAATACAAAATACATTTATCACAAATTACTTTTAGTATGTATATATGTGAGTAAATAGTTTTAATCATTAACGTATTTGCACATTTTTGTGATAAACCAAATGGTTTTCTCTATATATGTAGAGAATTATGTTAAATTATTAATACTCTTCCTATTCCAAAAGCTTATCTATTTTCCAGTTTAGAACCCAAGATTTGTAAATACTGTCTTTGGTTGTAAACTTGTAACAAGTAGTTGTCACTTGTCTCCTCACATATATACCAACAATACCATTTTTGCAATAGAACACGTGGCTATATCCAATTGGATAAGAAAATCACGTATCCAAAAGTAGATATCTAGTCTACATGCAGGACCACTGCAAGAATGAAAAGTAGGCATCATCAACCGTCACTCATCTGATTTCCGCACACGACACGCAAATAGCCTTTCGTGATTTCCCGAGGCTATTTATACTCCACCCTTGTCTCATATTAATTGATCATTTCACTAAAAATAATTATTTCATATTATTTGTTCGCCTTATTAAATTAGGAAAAAAAAATTAGTTGAAATTTTCTTATATTATTTTTGTAATTAATTCTTTTTAAAGTGTTCTCATTTATTTGTAAAATTTTCAAAAAAGATTAATAAAATTATCTTTTTTGTTTATAATTTTTTAATATATGTAAAAAAAATAAAATGATCAACTAATATAGGATCGATAAAATATCGAACATATCCTAATGTTGTGATCAAATTTAAGGGCAGAGAAAAATGTTTTAAATTTTTATTATGTTTGATTAATTAGTCAAAATATTTGAAATTCATTTTTTTCCTAGAAAAGGACATTGAAGAAAAGATATTCCAAAGTTATTGTCTCCTATTCCTCCCTTCCCCACCCCCACCCCCACCCCCACCCCCCCTCGACCTCCCCTCTTCATTGCATTTCACTCTATAGTACTTTTTCGGGATAGAATTATGTTCTTGCTTACTTATTAAATATTAGAAAATAAGTAAGAAATTCTTTTGTTTAAACAATATCTAAGAAAATACTATACTTAATTTTATAATGTTTTACTTGAAAGATCTTCATAAATAATTTTTGTATTTCCTTTAAGATGGAAGTAAAAATGCATTATCCTTTATATTTTACTATATATATAAGTGGGAATAGAGAGGAGCTTGGGGTCAAGTTTCTCAATTTACAAATAGAGGAACTAATTTTCATTAAATACTATAACAGATTACTGACTACTGAGAGCAACTTTATCGGCCTCACAAAGCTGGGCCCACCTACTTTTATGCACTCCTCTTCCATTATATTTTAATATTTTCCTTTTTAAATAGTACTAAAAAATAAATTTAAAATATTACAAATTAGGTTAAATCTCGAAATTTCATATGAACTGTATAATTGGAACGAAGGAAATAACATATATTATTTGAAAAATTACATTAAGAATATCATAAATTCCAATAATTAACAACTTACAATATTTAAAAGGCATATTAACTCTCAAAATTTCACATGTGTCGCATAAATTGGTACAAATGGAGTAACATATATTATTTGAAATTATGTTAAGATTACTATTAATCACAACTTAAAGTATTTAAAAATAGATAACATATATAAAAAATATTATAAATCATAATAATTAACAATTTACAGATATAGTACCCGTGCTTGCATATTAGAAGTGAGAATGTTTAGGAGCTTAGGGTCGGTCTGTCAATTGCCCGATTTGCCCTTCTTCTTCAACTTCCTCTATTTACTCCAAAAATAATACTAAAAATCAATTTAAAATATTAAAAAATTGGTTAATTTCACATGTGTTGCACAATAGAATAGAGTGAGTAATATATATTATTTGAAAATTATGTAAATAGTACAAAAATATAGTTAAAAATAGTACTAAAAATTCGATGAACTCTTGAAATTTCATATGTACGACATAATTAAGATTGAGTGAGAAATATATATTTGAGGATTACGATAAATTACGTTAAGAGTTTTGTAAATCACAACAATTAACAACTTAAAATATTTGAAAAACGTTTTAAAATGTGATTAACTTTCAAAATTTCACATGTGCTACATAAATTGGAACAAGAAGAGCAACATATATTATTTAAAAAATACGTTAAAAATAATATAAATCATTCACATAAATAGAGACAAATAAAATAGGTCAAACACATATGCAGACCCTTAAACTTGTCTAAATTTTATTTTGGCACTCCAACTCAACCTTGTTCAATTTTAACCCTTCAACTCCAATTGTTATGTTCCATTTAGTGGGATGTGTGTACTTCACACTCAATGACATAACACAAAAACCAATTAAAAACATATACACAACTTCTCTAACTTGCCCCCATTTTTTATTTTGACATGCTAACTTAGCATTGTTCCATTTTAATCCTTCACCTCTATTTTATTCTTCTTTTTTTAAAATAAAATAATGGATGAAAATAAATAAAAAAATTAAAAATATTTTTTATAGAGTTTCTGTACATTATTGTGTGAAAAAATAATCGACGAAAGTGTGTTGTTTTTTTTTAAAAAATAATTAATTAAATTAAATAACACCACATATTTTTTTTTCCATATCTAGTCTATTTGGACTAACTCAAATACCAGCTTTCTAATTTTTCATTCAATGAAATACGAGTAAAAAAAATTCATGTTCATTGCTAATTTATAACACTATAAAAAATGTTAAAACTCAATAGACTTCATTAGGTTGTCATTGATTTTCTTAAGAAAGAAAATTGACGCACTTTCGTCGGTTGTTTTCCACGCAAAAAAGCAGGGAAACTCTCAAAAATAAATTGTTACTTTAAAAAAAATAATCAATCATTCGTCAATTTTAATTTTTTACAATAACTAACGGATGAACGCCGATTTTTCAAAAGCAAAATTGCAGTTGAAAAGCATATATAGAAATAAAAAAATCATAAATTAATATTTTGTGTTTAAATGGTACATAAAAAATAATAGAGTTGAAGGGTTAATTTTTTATTATTTTTTTTAAAAAATACTTTTTTTTATCTTTCACTCTCTTAGAGAAAGTGTGATGCACACACTCTGCCACATCACTTAGAATTGCTTAAATGAAACATAAAAATTGGAATTGAATGGTTAAAATGAAACAAAATTGAGTTGAAATGTCAAAATATAATTTAGGAATAAATTTAAAAATTTGTATATGTATTTGGCCAATAAAATAACAAATATTGGGCCTATGCTTGCACGGATTCATTGTATCTAGTATCTTAAATATGAGAGCAAATCGAGTATATTATTGTCGTTGAGTTGGCAAATGGTTAACGTTTATGATGAGCGTAAATAGAGATGCGTGCCAAAGGGACCACACTATCAGAACTGTACTCTAATTAGTATTCACAAAGTCAATAATGATCTCAACTCTTCTTGCTGACATTCACTCAATCTATCTTTTGGTCCCACGCGGGAAAGTGGGAGATCATATTTGAGAAGAGTACACAGAAATATTAAATACATAAACATAATTTTTAGCTTTAATTCAACGGACAAATATACTTTTTTTAATTTTGAGCGTGAATAAGTAGACACTTAAACTTATATAAAATTGAACAAGTGTTGACACCCAATTTTGGACCTCCACAATATATATTAATCATCGAGCTTCTTCTATTTTAAACGATCTAAAATAATTAGTTTTATAAATTTCGAAAATAGTTTGTGATTTATTTTAAATAAATTATGTCACTTATTATAACTTTTAGACAATACCTATACTTTACATGTCTATATATATAATCGATATATTTTAGGAACATTCAAAAATCGTCTAAAAAATATTTAGTTTTACTTAAATATTTGGTTAACTAGTTTAGTTATAAGATAGTTTATATTTTTGAAATAGTTAGTTTATAATTAAGTTAATTATTTTATTTCGTTGAGATTAAGAAGCTCACTAATTAATCATATCGATTCATTTTTATTTAAATCTTAGCCGAATTTGCTAACCGACTCGATTTGGCTAATTTCCTAAGTCAATCTACACCTAACCTTCAACTCATCTTAAGACCAAGCTTGGGCCTTTTTCCAGCCCTTCAGCAGCCCACCTTTTCCTCTTAAAACAACTCCAGCAGTCAGCCCACAACAATTCCTAACAATACATACAACAACCAACACCAATTCCCACGACCCAGCCCATTACCCTTAAACCCGACCCAGCCCACTCCCCTTATCCTTCACAAAATAGAACCCAGAAGATAATTCCAGCTCCAAACGTTCTTAGACAGAACGAGAACAAACGGAAAGCAACCAACAACGTCAATTCCAGACGGAAAACAGCGATTCCAAATGGCAAAATACACGGCAGGTTCACGCCTTGGACGCGTGAATCAAGTTCTCTGCGATTTATTGTCGTCTTCCCCCAACGTCCCTTTCTGTAGTACTGTTCCAGCGCTTTCCAGCCGAAGAATCGTCCTTGCAGCTCGAGATCGAGCCACGTCGCGCACAAGAAGGACAA
Organism: Solanum piurae; assembly: GCA_029582685.1. Classification (NCBI taxonomy): domain Eukaryota; kingdom Viridiplantae; phylum Streptophyta; class Magnoliopsida; order Solanales; family Solanaceae; genus Solanum; species Solanum piurae. The sequence continues at coordinate 1,187 of JAJOOO010019094.1, read as the reverse complement.
TTGATCGATCCCGAACGTCAATTCGCCCTTCCTCTTTCGGAATGGGTTGAAATCGCAGGGAAAGGATGTTTGTTCGAATCGGTGAAAGGATTTTCGAATTTTGAATTCGGAATGGGCCTCGTTTCTGCCCATTTTTTTTGTCCCTTTCCCCCCATTTCCGAAACCTACTTTTCCTTATATATATATTCTCCTCTTGTTTATGAAGGGGGGATTATTATTTTTTAACGATCAACCATTGGACTTAAGAGATTCTAATACAACTTTTCTAAGTTCTAAGTTCTAAAAAAGGTCTCTATTTGAAGCCGTTTCGGAGATTCTAATTTATTGCTCGAGTTTTTGAGATCGTATTCTGTGTGGAATAGCTACTCCCCTGCTCTCCGCCGTCTCTGTTCGCTGCACCTTGAAAGGTAATGTTTCTTTTATAATATTCTTTTCATCTTTCTCCATGGTTACAGAGCTCTTTCAGTATAGCAAGATCATTGCTCTTGTTGTTGTGTTTCTGTCATTTTGTATTGGTTATTGATGGATGGTTTATGTTTTACTGGTGAGCTTAAATGACTTTGGATCGAGTCTACTCCTAATTCTAAGTCAACTACTGTGCTGAGCATGTATTTTTCTTGGGTTTGGGTTCCTTTTCACCCTTTAGATTTTTTCATGATTTGTATGTCTTAGTTGAACCCATCCCGTTATTTTGGATTTTGTGATCTTAGTTTTTGTGGAATATTGTGGAATTTGCTTGTTTCTCTGTTGATTAGTCACGAATTTATTAGTCATGGGTTAGTCATGAATTTATTTTGTTTATCAAATTTGTTAAAAGAAAAGTGGAAAATTAGTTGGAAATGTTGGAATTAAGCTTTAAGGTGTGATTATTTTGCTTGTTTTCAATCTTCTGGTCATTCACGTGTATTTTGCTTGGCTTATGGTTATTGTTAGTAATTTGCTATTTCTCTTGTCAAGTTGTGAATTGATTGATCATCATTGTCATTTAATATTGGAAAAATTACTTGGATGGGTGCCTTTTAAAAAATAATTACTGATTTTAGCGATATTTTTTATTTATTACTATTTATAGCAATACTATGTTAAATCTGCAATATGTATTAAAAGTGAATTAAGTATGCAATATATATGTATTATAATTATTTTTAAAAATATATTATGCTTATTTGGTAAGAAGTTGACACATT
>JAJOOO010019093.1:0-32567 GCA_029582685.1 Solanum piurae | reverse complement strand
TCATTCTTTGGATTCTGAATGGTGTTGCTAGGAAGAGTACCAGGTTGACGTGGGTTCACTGTAGTAGACAATTGGGTCATCTGCTGCTCTAGGTGCTTTATTGACACTGCGTGGGCATCAACCTTTTGTTCAATACCAGACAAGTTGCTTCTCATCTCCTTCACATTCTCATCAGTTGCATCAAACCTTCTCATCATCTTCTGCATCATATCTTCAATACGCGCCATGTTGCCTCCAGTTTCCCTAGCACCAGATTCCCGATTTTGAAAGGGAACATAAGGTCCAATTCGATCATTTCTGTTGCCATAGTTGTTCCTGTTGTCGTGGGCCTGGTGGACCATGCACCCTCACTGCATCTCCCAATTGATTTTTAGTTAGACCCCGGTTTTCCTCACCAACTACTCTTGGTTGTTGTAACTCAACTGCATCACCAAGATTTACTTTGATAGGATTAACTGGAAGTCCTTGATTATTCATTTTTCTCAAAGTTCGGTTCAACTCTGGATCGTACGGAGTAAGTGATTCGCCTTGGCTCCGTGTAATTGGCATACACTAGAGTTAAAATCTGAGAGAGACAAAAACAAAAAGAAAGAGGTAAAATTAGGAAATATGAACATAGCAAGGCTAATGATCCATGTGCAACAAGTTGAGGAGGACAAGTTGAAGGATAGAGAAGAGTTTAAGAATAAGAGGGCTAAGACATCAGGGAATGAGTCCGGGCAGCAGAAGAGTAATGCCAACCGGTCTTCCTTCCAACAGAAACAAAAGGGAACTGCTCCATCATCTACTATTGTACATGTACCAAGGAACAACGGTGAGTACAATAGTCAGAATTCACAGGGTTTCAGAGCTAGACTTACCCATTCTCAAGGTAGTATGGCACAAGGGGGTAGTAATCCTCATGTATGTGCTAAGTGTGGTAGGATCCTCTTAGGGATGTGTCGTGATGGCTCCTCTAGTTGTTTCAATTGTCGCCAGAACGGTTATTTTATGAGAGAGTGTCCAAAGAACATGCAGGGTAATGGTAATGGGGGCAATAAAGCCTAGTCTTCTTAAGTTGATCCACCAGACAGAGCTTCATCTAGAGGAGCTACTTCAAGGGCAGACGGAGGAGGAAATCATCTTTATGTTATTACTAGTCGCTAAGAGCAAGATGATTCACCAGATATTGTCACTGGTATGATCCAAGTCTATAACTTTGATGTTTATGCTTTGCTAGATCCAGGAGCGAGTTTATCCTTTGTAACTCCTTATGTTGCAATGAATTTTGATGTTCTTCCTGAGAAACTTAGTGAGTCCTTAGGTGTTTCTACACCTGTTGGTGAGTCTATTCTAGCAGAGAGAGTCTATCATGATTGTACCATTTCCATCAATCACCAGAGCACCCTACTGATTTAGTTAAGTTAGACATGGTAGATTTTGATGTCATTCTTGGTATGGACTAACTTTATGCCTGTTATGCCTCAATTGATTATAAAACTCGAGTTGTCAAGTTATAGTTTCTTAATGAGATAGTTATAGAGTGGAAGAGTAGTTCAACAGTGTCTAAGGGTCATTTTATCTCGTACCTTAAGGCGAGAAAGTTAGTTTACAAGGGGTGTGTCTATCACTTAGTAAGAGTTAACGACTCTAGTGTTGAGATACCTTCTATTCAGTTAGTTTCACTGGTAAAAGAGTTTCCAGAAGTCTCTCCATAAGATCTTCCCATAGTCCCTCCTAATAGAGAAATAGACTTCGGTATAGATATTCTTCCTGATACTTGCCCTATATCTATTCCGTCATAGAGAATGGCACCAACATAGTTGAAAGAGTTAAGGGAGTAGTTGAAAGATCACCTAGAGAATGGTTTTATTCGACCAAGTGTTGAACCCCTTTGTGAGGGAGCAACGTCGTGGTGACTCACCAAAAAAAATAGTGATCAAATTTTAAAAGAATTAAGAGAATTTTAAAAAAGGGAAAAGGGGATAAAACAGTTTAAGGGGTTTAAAAGGGAGTCACCACCTAATTTTAGGATAAACTAGAAAACCAATTAATAAATTAACTTAAAAGAATATCTAATGAAACCAATATATTCTAGGTAAGGATTCAAGTTATTCTGAAGGGAAGGGGTTAGGCATCCTTCAAAATCTACAAATGTGGGTCCCGATTGAATTCATTTTTTCAAATTGAGGAGGATATAAAAACAAATATACAAGTATAATAAGCAAGTGATATACACAAGTAATAAAATGAAACAATTATATAAAAAATGGCCTAAAGTTTGCCTAACATCAATATATTCAAAATAATGAATAAAGAATATAATTCGACCTTCATTCGAATAGCTTCAATGGGAAGAAATTCCATGTACCCATTGAAGGTTGAACGGACGACCAGATCTGATGCGGTTTGTACTCGTCGGAATTGGCGTTGACATCGACAACGTGAGTTGATGCCTACTCCAGTCCATCGCAGCTCAAAGTTGTAGAGAGGCAAAGCTTTGGCTTGTCGGAATACTTGCAAAATAAACAAAAATTAGAAGAGGGGAAAGAGGGAAAGGGACTAGACTTTTTCTTCTTCTTTGCTCCGATTCATTGGAGCTGCTGTTGTTGTTCGCGGGAGTGGCGGCTGCTGCGTTAGGCTTTGATGTCCACTGGCCTGGTGGGTTTTGCCGGAGTTTGAACTAAAACACCTGCAAAATGAACAAAATTGTAAAGGGGAAAAAGGGAGAGGCTGGTTCTTGTTGGGAACGAGAAATGGGAAAATGAGACGGGGTTTTGCTGAAAAAAAATAAGAATGAAGATGGGGTTTTGTTTGTTGTCTCTATGGGATGTTTGGTGGTTGTTTGGTTGGTTTGGAGTGAGATTTGGTGGAGGAGAGTGGTGGCAACTTCATGGTGTTGTTGCCAGATCTGTTGTGTTCGCCGGTAGTGGAGTTTTGAAGTTGTCTGGTGAGAACAAGTGTGTTTCCGGTGGCTATTTAGCCGGAAATTGTAATAGAAAAAGGAAGGGAGTTTTGGAACTGGTTTGGAGAAGAAACGAGAAGGGAAAAATTGGGGTCTTTGGGTGGTGGACTCGCTAGATTTCGGCGGAACTCTGGCGGCTTGACAGAAAATAATGAACAGTTAAAGAATTTAAAAATCTGTAAATTACACCCCTAAAAATCTTATCCACCACTCCTTAACCTAATGAACAAACTATTCTTTAAATAGGGAATTGAAAACTACCAATAATTCAATACCACTATCTTAAAATCGTGGGTCATAACCACCGATTAATAAAATATATGTGTATGAAATATTATCTATATCAGAATGAATTTTTGGACTCTACAAAATATCAAAATAAATATTAACAAATGTAACAGAGAAAATGAATATTAAAAATGTAATGAACGTAACCAATGGCATGTAAAAAATGCAATTTAACAGAAATAATAATTTTATAAAAAATGAACAAATATTTGAACGTATTCAACCGGCTGTGAAAAATAATATAAATAAAAATAATCGATAAAAATCCTAATACTTTGAGAATAAGGATAATTATCAACAAATTGCATTAAAATGGCAAAACATGTATTTTGAACTATTTTAAAAATAAAATACTTAAAAAGTATTAAATTTAGAAGTATCGAACCAAATTTTGGTGTCAACAACTTGCCCCTTTGTTTGATTAGGATCGATGAAAAAGATCCTGGTCAAACAAAGTTGACGAACCAAAATTTGGTTTGATAAACTTTGAACAAAAAATATGAGACATTAGTAGAGATTTTGAACAATACACTACATCCGCCAATGGGGCTGAAAATAATAAACAAAAGGCAATGATTGATTGTAAATTGAACAACATTCACATACCTGTGATGTTACTTTCAGAATTGCATATTGAAGGTCGTGTACCTCTTTAAAAGGAGGACGATGTGAATAACATGTCACTTTGAACGAGGTGATAACTTAATGTTTCTCGTTGAAAGGAGGACGAGCCAATTTGAATATAACATGTCACTTTGAATCAGGTGACAACCCAACGTGTCTCTTTGAAAGGCGGGCGACCCAACTTGAATATAACATGTCATTTTGACTGAGGTGACAACCCAACGTGTCTCTTTTAAAGGCGAACGACCTAATTTGAATATAACATGTCACTTTGAACGAGGTGACAGCCCAACGTGTCTCTTTGAAAGAAGGACGACCCAACTTGAAATATACCATGTCACTTCGAACGAGGTGACAACCCAACATGTCTCTTTGAAAGGCGGACGACCCAATTTGAACATAACATGTCACTTTGAACGAGGTGGCAACCTAACGTGTCTCTTTGAAAGGTGGATGACCCAACTTGAACTTAACGTGTCACTTGAAGGGAGATGATGGCCCAACCTGTCTCTTGAAAAGCAGACGACCCAATTTGAATATAGCATGTCACTTTGAACGAGGTGACAACCCAACGTGTCTCTTTGAAAGGCGCACGACCCAACTTGAATATAACATGTCACTTTGAATGAGGTGACAACCCAACGTGTCTCTTTGAAAGGCGGACGACCTAACTTGAACTTAACGTGTCACTTGAAGGGAGATGACGACCCAACCTATCTCTTTGAAAGGCGGACAACCCAATTTGAATATAACATGTCACTTTGAATGAGGTGACAACCCAACGTGTCTCTTTGAAAGGGGACGACCCAACTTGAATATAACATGTCACTTTGAATGAGGTGACAACCCAACGTGTCGCTTTGAAAGGCGGACGACCCAACTTGAACATAACATGTCACTTTGAACGAGATGACAACCCAACATGTCTCTTTGAAAGGCGGACGACCCAACTTGAATGTCACTTTGAACGAGGTGACAACACAACATGTCTCTTTGAAAGGCGGACGACCCAGTTTGAGTATAACATGCCATTTGAAGGGAGATGACAACCCAATCTTGAATTTAATATGAATGGTGTATCACAAAATCTGCAATAACAATGTTAATAACAAATATTACGTAAATGCAACATAAATTATGCAAACATGGCATCATATGAACAAGGTATCACCCAATGCAATAATTCAAACTTAAGAACATCATGAATAAAAATATGTCAATTTGAAATGGAATAACAAAATAAAAAGTGTCATATTGAACGACATGACAAACCAATTTTTTTTAAAAATCATTTTATTTGAGATAACAAAAAAAAATTTAAAAAAATGTCATTTTGAAAGGTATGATGACCTAAATTTAAAAAAATGTCATTTTAAAGGGTATGACGATCCAAAAACAAAATTTTAGCTATGAAACAGTCCACAAAGTTACTTGGAAAAATATCAACATTGAAACAGTCCACAAAAGTATTGAAAAGTGGGTGTTAACCCATTTTTAATTTTGAACAATGAAACATATTTTAACTTGGTTAGCACCAACAATTAATATTGTACAAAAAATTCTCACAATTCTTTCACTTTCAACTGAGATTGACTTCGAGGTAATTACTATGGATTCAAGTGGTACCTCAATTGTACTCAAGTAACGACAAGATTTGTTCATCTTGTTACAAACAAAAGCTATGAACTAGACCTAAAATCATGTTTCAAGTGTCCTCACTACAAAGAAGTCCAAATTTGCACACATTTAAAGTACTTTGATTTGGAAACATTTGGAAAAGCACACTCACACTCAGAAAAAATGTTCAACGCATGCAATTGTGATACCATAAGTTTGGCCTTCATGTAAATCTCGACTAATGTGAGAACATTTGAAATGAAATCATGTAGGGCTTGTTAATAGCTTGTAATGTAGGCTTACGGACGGGTAGAATAGTCATTTGGGATAAAAGTGACTTAATCCTTTCTTGAGAATTGCACTGAATTTGTGCTTTCAACATTTTTTACGCTTTTAGCTTTTGATTCTCTTTGTTGTCCCTTATCTTCGCACTTTTTGACTTCTTTTGAAGCTTTTCTTGTTTGAGCTTTTCCCCATCTCATCATCTTTTGAATTTTCTCCCGATTGTTTGGAGTAATCTTCTTCTTTTCTTGAAACTTAGCTAGTTTGAACTTGTGGGGAATTTTCAACTCTTCTTTCTTTCTTTTGAAGTCATTTTTGTATTCTTGACTTTCAGGTACTTTGGTAACTTTTGTCTTTGACAAATTTGAACTTTGAATCTTCTTTTGTAACTTGCGACGTCTTTAGTATGCTCAAGAAAGTCAGAAGAGGGTTAGTGCGTATAAGCACTCAAAAAGGGTATAAGCTAATAATGTGGTTGTCCAAAGAAAAGGCTTAAGGCTCAAAGTAGGATATGCTAGGGATTGATATCATTTGGTGGGTTTTGAAAGGCACAAACGGGTAAAAGAAGGCCTACAATCATTTCTCAAATCAAACATTACTCATGATTTCACCTCAACAACATTTAACCCAAGTTCTAGATCAACAAAGCAACACAATTGAATTTAATTCAAAATCTCACCACACAATGCACATGAAACAATGAATCTTGTTTTGTTCTAATCTTGAATGAATGCAAGAGAATATTTTCAAGTGTAACAAAAGTATGAATGAGAGGTACCAAAAGAATTCATGGTCTAACAAGAAGTCAATCTTCTCTATTGTACAAATTATTTTTTGCGTGCACACTTGAACTGTGTTGGCACCAACCAAGTCAAAAAATGATTTCAAAAATATATACATTAAAAGAATAAAAAAAATTGAATAAAGAATACCGAACCCTAGAAGGGCAGCCTATGTATCTCATTGATGAGAATCAGGTTTGCGTAGTTCATTCAGATATGGCATAAAACCTATATTTTGAACAACAAATGAATTTTTTAAAGGAAAAATAATGGGAATGAAAAAACAATGAGCCACATTGAAAGGCGGGCAACCCAAATTTAACAAAAATATTTTTTATTATTTAAAGAAAACTTAACAAGAATGAAGAAATCAGTGAGTCACATTGAAGGGCGGACCACCCAATGTTAACAAAAAATCTTTTTTATTAATTAAATAAAAAGTAACAAAAATACAAAATTAATGAGTCACATTGAAGAGAGGACAACCCAACTTAAAAAATATCAACAATTTTATTGTAATTTTTGAAGGAGAGTAACTGAAATTAAAAATCAATGAGTCACGTTGAAGGGTGGACAACCCAAACTTTAAAAATGTCAAATAAAACAATATTATTAATGGAATGTAAGATAAATAAAATCGAAGATATACAATGAATATAACATCATGTACAAAAAATTAATGAAAAAGAACAAACCAACTTGGAGCGATGCCCCCATAAATCTGGTGTCAAAGTACAATCTTGATGAAATTTTTGAGGGACTTCCTTAAAAAAATTTCCCATGTTTCAACTTTAGAACCTTCTCGTATTCAATCTTGTAGCAACCGTCTCCCTTGTAAAATTTTTGGAGACCTCCTCAAAAAAAATTGTCCTAGTTTCCATCTTGAAATAATGGAAAGCTTACAAGGAACATGACCGAGCCCTTATGGTGCCTACGTATCCAATTGAAGCAGAAATCAGGTCAAACGTAGTTCCAACAGATTGTATCCAGAACGAAGAATGAACTCAGACTATGAATGATCTAGTAAGAGGTGACTAAGATTGGGCTTTGAAAAGAGACCTGGTTACCCGAGTAGGAGAAACTACGAGGTGAAGTATAATAAACAATGTTGGATGACCACAAGCCAACTATTCATTTATCACTTCAAAAGAATTTTGAAGGTGCTTTTCTGAAGGACAGACGTGGAAAACCACGTAACCGCCTTTGTCCTAATGAATTATATTTGCAATTTGGCGGAAATTATGCCATGAAATGCAATGACAATATACACAATTAAACAAATAATGAATAAACAAGGAGTACAATATATAAATAATCAACAAAATATACAAGACACAAGATATAGCACAATAAAACAAAAGTCTCCTCAATTTGAAAAAATGAACTCATTATGGTTAGAACATCTATGTCCCCAACAGAGTCATCATTCTGTTGACATCCTTTGAGAGGGAGCAACGTCGCGGTGACTCACAAAAAAAAATAGTGATCAATTTTTAAAAGAATTAAAAGAATTTTAAAAAAGGGAAAAGGGGGATAAAACAATTTAAAGTGTTTAAAAGGGAGTCACCGCCTAATTTTAGGATAAACTAGGAAACCAATTATTAAATTAACTTAAAACAATGTCTAATGAAACCAATAGATTCTAGGTAAGCGTTCAAGTTATTCCGAAGGGAAGGGGTTAGGCATCCTTCGAAAACCACAAATGTGGGTCCCGATTGAATTCATTTTTTTCAAATTGAGGAGGAGATAAAAACAAATATACAAGTATAATAAGCAAGTGATATACACAAGTAATAAAATAAAACAATAATATAAGAAACGGCCTAAAGTTTGCCTAACATCGATATATTCAAAATAATGAATAAAGAATATAATTAGACCTTCATTCGAATAGCTTCAATAGGAAGCAACTCCGTGCACCCATTGAAGGATGAACGGATGACTGGATCTGATGCAGTTTGTACTCGCTCGCGTCGACATCGGCAAAGTTAGTTGTTGCCTGCTCCAGTCCATCGGAGCTCAAAGTTGCAGCGAGGCAAAGCTTTGGCTTGTCAGAATGCTTGCAAAACAAACAAAAATTAGAAGAGGGGAAAGAGGGAAAGGGACTAGACTTTTTCTTCTTCTTTGCTCTGGTTCATTGGAGCTAAAGCTCCTCGCCGGAGCTGCTGTTGTAGTTCGCGGGAGTGGCGGTTGTTGCGTTAGGATTTGATGTCCATTGGCCTGGTGGGTTTCACCTGAGTTTGAGCTGAAACACCTGCAAAATGAACAAAATTGTAAAGGGGAAAAAGGGAGGGACTGGTTCTTGTTGGGAACGAGAAAGGGGAAAATGAGTCGGGGTTTTGCCAAAACAAAAGTGGGAATGAAGATGTGATTTTGTTTGCTGTTTCAATGGGCTATTTGGTGGTTGTTTGGTCGGTTTGGAGTGAGATTTGGTGGAGGAGAGTGGTGGCGAGTTCGTGGTGTTGTTGCCAGATACATTGTGTTTGTCGGTGGTGGAGTTTTGAAGATGTCTGGTGGTCACTGGTGGTGAGAACAGGTGTGTTTCCGGTGGCTATTTAGTCGGAAATTGTAACAGAAAAAGGAAGGGGGTTTTGGAACTGGTTTGGAGAAGAAACGAGAAGAAAAAAATGGGGGTCTTTGGGTGGTGGACTCGTCGGATTTCGGCGGAACTCCGGCGACTTGCCAGAAAATAATGAACAATTAAAGAATATAAAAATCTATAAAATACACCACTAAAAATCTTATCCACCACCCTTTAACCTAATGAACAAACTATTCTTTAAATTGGGAATTGAAAACTACCAATAATACAATACCACTATCTCAAAACCGTGGGTCAAAACCACCAGTTAATAAAATATCTGTGTATGAAATATTATCTATATCAGAATGAATTTCTGGACTATGCAAAATATCAAAATAAATATTATTAAATGTAACAAAGAAAATGAATATGAAAAATGTAATGAACGTAACCAATGACATGTAAAAAATGCAATTTAACAGAAATAATGATTTTATAAAAAATGAACAAATATTTGAACGTATTCAACTGACTGTGACAACATAATATAAACAAAATTAACCGATAAAAATCCTAATACCTTGAGAATAAGGATAATTATCAACAAATTGCATTAAAATGGCAAAACATGTATTTTGAACTATTTTAAAAATAAAATACTTAAAAAGTATTAACTTTAGAAATATCAGACCAAAATTTGGTGTCAACACCAAGTGTCTCACCTTGGGGCGCTCCGATCTTGTTTGTGAGGAAGAAGGATGGTCCCTTAGGATGTGTGTAGATTACCGTCAGTTGAACAAGGTTACCATTAAGAATAAGTATCATATTCCGAGAATTGATGATATCTTCGATCAACTTCAGGGTGCCACTTGTTTCTCTAAGATAGACCTCAAATCTGGCTACCATCAATTAAGAGTAAGGGAATGTGATATTCCAAAGACAGCTTTCAGGACCCGTTATGGTCATTATGAGTTTCTGGTCATGCCGTTTGGTTTAACTAATGCGCCTGCAGTGTTCATGGACCTTATGAATAGAGTATTCAAGCCTTATTTAGATATGTTTGTTATCGTGTTCATTGATGACATTCTAATCTATTTGAGGAATGAGGAAGATCATGTTAGTCATCTCAGAATAGTTCTCCAAACTCTTAAGGATAGAGATTTGTATGCCAAGTTCACTAAGTGTGAGTTTTGACTTAAGTCTGTCGCATTCTTAGGCCACATTGTTTCTGGTGATGGAATTAGAGTTGATACCCAGAAGATAGAAGTAGTGTATAATTGGCCTAAACCCACATCTCCAACTGATATTAGGAGTTTCTTGGGGTTGTCTGGATATTATAGAAGGTTTGTAGAGGGGTTCTCATCTATTTCGTCCCCTTTGACCAAGTTGACTCAGAAAATAGTGAAGTTTCAATGGTGTGAAGCTTGTGAGAAAAGCTTTCAGGAATTGAAAAAGAGGTTGACTACTGCCCCAATATTGCCCTTTCCAGAAGGTATGAAAGGCTTTGTTGTATATTGTGATGCATCTAAAGTTTGTTTGGGTTGTGTCATAATGTAGAATTGTAAAGTTATAGCTTATGCCTCCAGACAACTGAAAGTTCACGAGAAGAATTATCCAACCCATAATCTAGAGTTGACTGCCGTAGTATTTGCTTTGAAAATATGGCGTCACTATCTTTATGGTGTTCATGTGGATGTGTTCACCGATCACAAGAGTCTTCAGTATGTGTTTAGTCAGAAAGAGCTTAATCTCATATAGAGAAGGTGGTTAGAGTTACTCAAAGATTATGACATGAGTATTCTTTATCACCCAGGTAAGGTTAATGTTGTTGTTTATGCCTTGAGAAGATTATCTATGGGTAGTACCACCCATTTTGAGGAAGATAAGAAAGAGTTAGCAAAAGATGTGCATATACTTGCACGATTAGGAGTTCGACTAATGGATTCCATATAAGGAGGAGTAGTGGTGATGAATGGGGTTGAATCATCATTAGTGTCAGAAGTGAAAGAGAAACATGACCAAGATCCTATTTTTCTTGAATTGAAGGCAAAAGTTCATAAGCAAAAAGTAATGGCTTTTGACAAGGGGGAGATGGTGTATTAAGGTATCAAGGTAGGTTGTGTGTACCTAGGGTGGATGAGCTCTAAGAGAGGATCATGGATGAAGCTCATATCTCCATATATTCTATCCATTCGGGTTCCACAAAGATGTATTGTGATTTGAGAGAGGTTTAATGGTGGAGTAGTATGAAGAAGGGCATTGCAGAGTTTGTTGTTAAGTGTCCGAATTGCCAACAAGTTAAAGTAGAGCACCAGAGACCCGGTGGTATGGCGCAGAATATAGATTTTAGGGAATGGAATTGGGAGATGATCAATATGGATTTTATCACAGGTTTACCAAGGTCTCGCAGGCAGCATGATTCTATTTAGGTGATTGTTGATAGAATGACTAAATCAGCCCACTTTTTACCGGTAAAGACTACCCATTCAGCAGAATATTATGCTAAGTTGTATATTCAAGAGATAGTCAAACTTTATAGGGTTCCGGTATCGATTATTTTAGATAGAAGAGCATAATTTACTGCACAGTTTTGGAAGTTATTTCAGAAAGGCTTGGGTTCAAAGGTGAACTTGAGTACTGCTTTTCATCCTCAGACAGATGGTCAAGTAGAGCGCACTATTCAGACTTTAGAAGATATGTTGAGGGCATGTGTGATTGATTTCAAGGGTAATTGGGATGATCACCTACCTCTCATTGAGTTCGCTTACAACAATAGTTACCACTCCAACATCCAGATGGCTCCTTATGAAGCTCTTTATGGGAGAAGATGCAGATCTCCTATTGGATAGTTTGAGGTTGGTGAAGCTGGGTTGATTGGACCAAACTTAGTTCATCAAGCTATGGAGAAAGTTAGGATTATTCTAGAGATGTTGAAAACAGCGCAGAGTCATCACAAATCCTATACTGATGTTAGAAGAAGAGACCTAGAGTTTGAAGTAGATGACTGGGTATACTTTAAGGTTTCACCCATGAAGGGTGTTATGAGATTTGATAAGAAGGGTAAGCTTAGTCCCCGATATATTGGTACTTACAGAATATCCAAAAGGATTGGTAACGTAGCTTATGAGTTGGAGCTACCCCAAGAATTAGCAGCAATTCATCTAGTGTTCTGTATCTCCACGTTGAAGAAGTGCATGGGTGATCCTTCACTTATCATACATACTGAAGATATTGGAATCAAGGATATCTTATCATATGAGGAGATTCTTGTTGAGATTCTAGATCGCCAAGTTCGCAAGTTCAGAACTAAAGAAGTAGCATCAGTCAAAGTTCTGTGGAGAAATCATATAGTTGAGGAAGCTACTTGGGAAGCTGAGAGGAATATGAAGAAGATATACCCACATCTCTTCGAATCTGAAGAAGTTCCAAATTAAGGTACTAATCCTTTTCTTGGCATTTATTTTAAATTGGCATGTTGTATTTACATTTTGCTTGTTGGGTGTTTAAGCTAGATGTTAGATGTTACGCCCTTAGCCTGCTAAGATTAATCTCATTCGAGGATGAATGTTCCCAAGGGGGAGATATAGTAACAGCCGCTACTACAAAGACATAGAATTAGAAAGAAACCGTTTATGGAAATAATCAAATTTGGAAAGTTTGACAAAGTTAAGCTAAGTATAAACTTTGGGTCAACTTCAAATGACCATAACTCCTAGCTCAGGATGTCTTAGGTGTCCTACAAGATACCGTAGGAAATATCTTTGAATTATCTTTCCAACACCACCAAGTTGATAAGTTTCAAGTTCGTATGAGGGAGATATGAACCTTTGAAGTTGGGTTGTCTGAATAAGGAAAGTTAACCGGATTTTAAAGGAGTATTTTGGTTTTTTCATTATCCAATTAATTAAATGCCTTTTTAGTAAATTATTTGGGATCTAAACTAAGTTATTTCAGTTTACGCACTCAAAGATTTCACTCTAGGGTTTTTAGAGGAAGAACTCAAGAGGAGAAAAGAGGAGAAAAGTCAAGTGTTCTTGGAAATTTCTCGCGGAATCGAAGTCGTTTCGCCAAGGGTTGATCCCTAATGAGGTATGTGAGACTTTCATAACATTGGGTTCGTTCACCAACGTTCCAAGCATGTTTATTTCAGCGTGAAGTTGTCCTAAAAAGATAGGAAGTTTGAATGTTCTTGATGTGTGTTCTTGAATTGCTTTCATTCTTGAATTTGAGCTGAGATTGAGGAGTTTCTTGAGGTTATAGTGTTGTTTCTTTGAGTTGTTTGAGTTAGATTCTTGTGTACATATACTGGGTACCAGAATCTAAAGAGATATTGAGGAAAAGAACCGAGTTTAGGCGAACTGGGTTAGAAAATGAAGAAGGAAAAAGTCACGAGAATCTGGGTACCAGGTCCGCGCGCGAACATGTTCCTCAGGATGGGGAATTTTCTCTCCTCGTCGCGGAGCGGTCATGGACCCTTCTGCCTCAAAATTTATTTCAAGACCAAATATTTAAATGCATCTCTGCGTTGCGGCTTTGCTTCCAGACAGTGATTTCTTGATCGTTTTTAATGTTTAACTATCTAAAAACACTCCTAAACATCATGAGATCTTTTCTATCACAAATCACGATCCTTGAATTCGTAATTCAATTGAAGGAAAGCTAAGAGTTAAGTCAAGAGAAGTTAAGAGCCAAGTCAAGAGAAGTTCATAGCGTCTTCCAAAAGTCTTTTACAAATGTTTTAACTTTGTTTTAAGCCCTGAGCTTTGAGCTAAGTAAATAGCAAAGATTGAAGTTCATTTCTTCAAAAAGAGTATATCGGGACTATGTATTCCCAAAGAGTAAAATGTTTTCACATTTAAACAAGAAAGGAAACTGATATTTCCAAAAGAGCCTTTGAGCTAGTTTTCAGTAAAGAGTAAATGCTTTCACAATTAAGCAAGAGAGGAAACTATGATTTCCAAGAGAGCCTTTGGGATAGTTTTTGAGTAAGTATCTCAAACCACAGAGTTATGTTTTTAAACATATGAGCTAGTATATTTTGGGAATAGTTTTGAGCACTGATATGGGGGAGAGTTCAGACAACTCCCTGCCCCCATAAATCATGTAGTGATCATGGGTTGAAAAGGATCATACTTTTTAGATGATTCCTTAGTGATTTTTAGAATAGACTAGTGGATCCACTTAGTAGTCAGATTTTATACCCTCGGCAAGGTATAGGACGGCCCTGGCAGCGTGAGTCAAAATGTTGTATCATCACGTAGCTCTTAAGTGATGGTTGTCGGTTAGAGAAACTCCCACAAAAGTATTTTGTATTAATATATACACAGAGTTACTTGTATTTTTATATACATCCAGAGTTATATTGTATCTTCGCATACACATAGAGCTACTATTGTATTTCTATATACTCAAAGTTGTTAACTATATTTTAAAAGCTTTTCTTTATATTTCATTTATATTACTCATTTATATTGAAATGAGTTCAGTTCAATTGTATTGAGTTGAGACCAGGTTTGTTCTTTCAGTTCCCTTTTCAAGCTTATGTCTTGTTTTAGAATTCCCCTCGCATGCTCGTACATTCCATGTACTGATGCCATTTGGCCTGCATCGTTGTGATGATGCAGATACAGGTAATCAAGATCAGCATCCAGTGCATCGTTAATTCTAGTTGAGCTTCATAGTTTATTGGTGAGCTTCCTTGCTTTCGAAGGATCCCCTTTTATGGCTTTTCAGTATTTTAGTTCATTAGGATGTCGTGGGTCTTATCCCGACATCCATCTCAGATATTAGAGGCTACATAGATAGTTAGTTAGTTCAGTTTTCACTATCTTGTTATTGTTTTATGTTGAATCTTGAGTTTCCACTATGGCTAAGTTGAATGATATTTAATATTCTCTCTGTTTCACAAAGAATGGTCTAGTTTGACTTGGCACAGTGTTTAAGAAAATAAATAAGATTTTTGAATCTTGTGGTCCTAAATTAAAGTTATGTTAAATGTATAAAATTTCTCTTTAATCATGTGGCCTTAGACATGCCACGTGGAAAGCTAAAATGTTACCAAAAAAAGAAAGAGGTCATTCTTTTTTAAACAGACTAAAAAGGAAAGGAGGTCATTATTTTTAAATGGAGGAAGTACCTTCTAAGTTATCTATTGAGCAGTTCAATTTACTTTTTATAGTGTTTTATCATGAGTAAGTCTTTCGCTAAGATTTAAGCCAGGCTAAGGGTTCGCTTAGGGCCAACATTGGTTCTCGAGTGCCAGTCCCGCCCAGGGTGTAGGCTCGGAGCGTGACAGATTATGTGCCTCGTTAAAACCTTACTAGATAAAACCCAATGGGAAAAAAGTCTTGTGAAGGAAAAATATTACACATATCTAATAATACGTTTTATGGCTGCCTCATTAGATACCATACAAGGAAAAACCAAATGGACAAAACCTTGTGAGGAAAAAAGAATACATGACGTATTAACTCACCCTAATGAGAACATCAATCCAAAGACTTGAATCTTCGTTTTCCAAGCTTGTGCACCATCTTCTTGAAAGTTGAATGTGGTAGAGACTTGGTGAATAAATCAACTATAGTATAACTTGCACAAACCTGTTGCATATGGATATCACCATTCTTGGGAGCTCATGTGTGTAGAAAAGTTTTGACGAAATATGCTTCCTTCTATCTCCTTTTATGAATCATACCTTTAGGATCAACGAATTCTGCAAGTTCCTTACTTCAACTTTTTTAAGCAAAAAATCTATTGTCATTTGAAAACTCTTCAAGAATTTGAATTCAAGTCATCAACTTGCATAACAATACAAAAGATTCTTGATTGCTTTAATCTATATATGAGGATTATAAACAAGTTTTTTAAAACTTGTATATGCTTTAGATTTTGAATCCATCGGATATTTTCATATCAAATTTGTCAAGTGACCACATTCAATATTAAATGTATGACATCTTCTAGTGTCTAGATTACATGTCAAATAAGCTTTACGCTTACCAAAATGCATCATTCCACTTTTCACTTGATAATTATTTCTACCCAATATGCTTTAATATATTTATAATTCATATCCTCATAATCTTTTACAATATTGTGCATTGTCGTATCAAAGATATCATCGACGAGATATCACTTTGTATCGGTTCACAATACGACATAACTTATTGAGATCTTATCACTTCATTATTTTCAGGTATGTACCCCTCTCATGAGGCTTTATGAAGTGGTATGTTATAAGCTCTTCAAAACTACATTGCCTCCTTATTATGTTCATTTTTATAATTATTTGATCCTCCCTCTTTTTCAAGTATTATTTTATTTAGAATTGATTAGTCTATCATGCTTCATACATGTCGTAGACTCTGTCCTTAAGGAACATTCAATAGGAGAATTTACAACTCTTAGTTGCTAATTATCTCCCCCTTATGTTAGAGAAACTAACATATATACCAATCTATTTTGGAAAATCCATATTTGTGCATCATAGTATATTCATTAATCATTTACTACACACCAAAATAATCAGATGAAAAATATTCAGTCCCTGACCATAAGCCAATTAAAAGAAAAATTGATCATAATTTATTGGTATGATGCATACAATTACTTTTGTATGCAATTTATTATATGTCAAATCGTGAAACTTTGTTCTCATGAGCAATGATTTACTATTTATTTTAGGCATATAATGTCACATCATCTTGGATATTTATCAATATTATCAAGATGAATTATCTTGATTACATATTCTAAAAGTTGTTCTCTTAACTCAATTATTTTGTACAAACAATTTTGCAAATGTCAAACTGCAGGTTGACAATAAATGCACATGTAATTATCTTATAGATGCATCTATTTATCATATCACATGACAGATGAACGGGCCCATATTCACCTTTTATACTTTCAGAATTTAGGTATTTAGTCCCAACATTAGTTGATCCAATCAACTTATCATGAGAAAAAGCAACATAAAGAATTCTTGAAGAGTCTTCTAGTTCTTCAATATATGTCTATTACTCAGTATGCACATCTTTGGGATGACCAAATCATTCATGCAAACTAATAAAATTATTAGTACTAGTAAACTCCAAGTTTACTATGACATGTGCCTTTTGTTTTAGTAAATTTCCAATTTATTACTATTATATGAGCAAATTTCAACTTTAATACTCCGGGAGTAAATTTCAGATTTATTTTTTCTCAATTACTCTACCTCTTCTAAAGGTGAGTCGTGTGCCAATAATTTTAAAAACACCAAGTTGCGAGATGACAACAGGCACACACAAAACCATTTAGAAGAATGTATTAGGAACATGAAGTATCTAAACAGCCCACTAGGTGGGTGAATAGGTCCATGAATATCTCCATGTATATGTTTCAAGAACGCGTGAAACTCAATCTGAACTTTCGCTGATGATGGTCTCACAATTAGCTTGTCTTGATAACAAGCAATACACGAAAATTCACCATTTAAAAGATTCTTATAACACCCCATAAATTAGTAGGCTAAACTAGAGCAAAAATGTGAGGGTTAGAGTCAATGAGGTGGGCAAGGGCCAAGGGAGAGGACTAAGGCAGTCCACTCTACCCTAGACACTTCCCTATTGACCACGACCACCATCACGGCTCGTGGTAGGGACCACGGCACGTGGTGTTGTCCGTGGTGGGCTAGGCAGTGAACTTGCCAAGCTTCCCAAAAGAAAACCCTCCCCTACGAGCCACTTGACGGCTCGTGAAGGCCACCAAGGGCAGTGGGAGGGGTCGTGGTCTTTACTTGGCTATGAGGGGCAAAGGGTGGCCAACTTAGCCACTGACTCAAGGTCCACGGAGCGGACTATGACTCATGGTCATGACCACAGCTCATGGTCCCTGGGCAGCCCACATAAAATTAGGGGTATTTTGGGTAGTTCCCTTTTTAGTGGGTATTAAGTGAGGTAGTTCTGCCTAAGTTTTATACACCTATTTAAGTAATTTTAACTCAAAATACACTCATTCACCTCATTATTTCCCAAAACTCAAGTCAATTCCCAAAAGCTCATTCTCTCCAAAAAAAATCTCTCTCTATAAAACTCAAAGAAGTAGAAGAAGGAGGAAGTTGAAGCTAGGGTTCAAGAACAAGTACTTCTCACCACATTCATAGGGCTTTGTGATCAAGGTATGGTAGCTCATCATCCATGGATAACTTTCATCCATGGTGTCCCTTCAAAACTCCAATTTGAAAGATAGAAATCCCCAAAGGTTAGGGTTTGATTCCAAAGTCATGGGTTCCTTTAAAAAAAATCTAATGTTTGAATTATTTTATATTAAGTATAAATTGGTGATTTCCTATGGTTTTTATGATGAATTCCCCATGAACCCATGAAACCCCCATATTTCTCAATTATGATCTTGTGATGTGGGTTTGTTGATGAACGAAGAATGTTATGAGATTATGCATGTAGTGATTGGGTTAGTTGAATTATGATGATATCCATGTCTAATGTATTGAATTCTAGATGTGTTGATTTTATATGAGCCTTGAACCTTGAAAGGGTAAAGTATGAGATTATGTCTGTTTTATGAAGATATGTGACTAGAATTGTTTAAGAATGAAGCATGTGGGTAGAATAACTTGAGACTTAGGTCTATGATATGTTTATGAGAAGTATTGCTTGAGAGTAAAGCTTGTAGTTATGAATGTTGATTTCTAGGGATTTGAGAGTAAGGTTAATGTGTTGGATTATGAACGGTAAGGCTTTGATAGTGAAATGTTAATGATTATGATATTGTTGTTGTGTTGATTGAAAGGCTATTCTCATGAAAACATAATGAACTTGATGTTAAAGGTTTCCCCACATAATGAAGATTCTAAGGTTGAAAGGCTTTTCTCACCTAATTGAGTCAAAGGCTAAAGAGCCATCATAATTAGATCATGGATGGTGATAGTTGCTCACGCATGGTCTAAAGAGTTTAATTAACAATGTACTTGAATCAGTAGGCCAAGGGAACCCTTTCAAGAAAAATTCTAAAGAGTTGAGTTAATGATGTACTTTGAATCGATAGGCCAGGTGCAACCCTTCATGAGTAACTTAAAAGTTCTATTCTAATGATGTACCTTGAATTGGTAGGCCAAGGGCGCCCTTTCATGAGTAATGATGTTAATAAAGAATTAACTACTCTGTGGAAATTTAATGCTTAGCACCGAATGGATATTGTGTGAGGTGGAAGCTCTCCCGTAGTAAGGCCGGGTTTATAGAAGCAACCTCTTGAGAGGGAAGCTCTCCTATAGAAAGGTCGGGTATCTAGTAACAATCTCCTTATCCCATAAACTATGTGCCCCCGTAGGATATTTATCTAGTGGATCCACCTAATCTAAAATTACCGGTTCTACCTTAGGCAAGTAGACCAACCCTTTTTCGGTGTGGGAGTCACCGAATTCCATGTTAAAACTCACATGGTCTCATGTCGGTTAAGGCTTATTTCCCACATGAACAAGAAGTTTAATAATGAACGAAGGCATGCTTGAATAAGTATCCCATAAGTGTTCAAAAGCTTTAAAGATGTTGCTAGCTTGCATTGAAAGATGATGAACATGAATGATGGCCTAAAGAGGTTTACTTAGCATGGGTGGGATTTATGGGGTCTTATCCATGCATTGAACAAGTATGCTTTAAGGGTGTTTATGAAGTGTTTCTCTTATGTTATGACGATCCATGTATTGATTATGTTTATGACTTATGTTTTTCCACTATCTTTATGATGATGTTTAAACTTGGTAAATGGTATGCATTCATATGAAATGTCCCCTTTAGCAATTTTTTCAATGTTTTTTATGCATGGCTATCATACTTGGTGCATTTTTGTACTAACGCCTACTTTTCCTACATTTTTCCCCAAGTGTAGGATCCGGTTCTCAAGGTGATCATTCTAGTGGCTAAAGCTTGGACTTGAGTATCTTCCTTGCTTGTTGGTGAGTCCTCAGGGTTAGAGGATGACTTTTCCCTATGTTATAGTTCCTTTCATGTATTTACCTTTTTGGACATATTGTATGGGCTAGGTCCTATTTCATTCACTATTGTAATACATGGCTAAAATGAGATAAGTGTCTAGAATTTCGCTTTTATTTATGAAAAACTTTTAGACTTGAATTATGTTTTTACTCTTATTGTTCTATTGCTTTTGTTATGAGGACTAAGTGGCCTGTATGGAGTCCTTTGGAGTTCTGTACTCCATGTTACGTCTAGTGGGTAGCCTTGGGTCGTGACAAACTTGGCAATAAGAGCACAAGGTTTAGAATGATCCTAGGATAATGTCTCATTAGCCACGTCTAGTAGAGTCTTGTTTATAAGTGTGAAACGTGCCACATTTATAAATAAGAGGCTACAAGATGATTAGGAAACTTCACTTCTTTCATTACTCTAAGTCGTGCCATAGAGTTTAAATCTATAAAGTCTCTCTCCTAATCCTTACCCGCTGGTCTACAAAATATGACTACTCAAGGAGCTTGAATTGGTGGAATTGAGGGATATAATTTTGATCAAGGACCTCCTTCTCAAGCTCCTCAAGAAAAATTCTAAAGATTTAAGTTAATGATATACCTTGAATCAGTAGGCCAAGTGCACCCTTTCATGACTAACTTAAAGATCTATTCTAATGATGTACCTTGAATTGGTAGGCCAAGGGCGCCCTTTCATGAGTAATGATGTTAATAAAGAATTAACTAATCCGTGGGAATTTCATGCTTAGCACCGAGTGGATATTGTGTGAGGTGGAAGCTCTCCCATAGTAAGGCCGGGTTTCTAAAAGAAACCTCTTGAGATGAAAGCTCTCCCGTTGAAAGGTCGGGTTTCTGGTAACAATCTCCTTATCCCATAAACTATGTGCTCCCGTAGGATATTTAGCTAGTGGATCCATCTAAGTTAAAATTACCGGTTCTACCTTAGGCAAGTAGACCAACCCTTTTTCGGTGTGGGAGTCACCGGATTCCATTTTAAAGCTCACATAGTCTCATGTCGGTTAAGGCCTATTTTACACATGAACAAAAAGTTAAATAACGAACGAACATATGCTTGAAGAAGTATCTCGTAAGTGTTCAAAAGCTTTGAAGATGTTGCTAGCTTGCATTGAAAGATGATGAACATGAATGATGGCCTAAAGAGGTTTGCTTGGCATGGGTGGGATTTATGGGGTCTTATACATGCATTGCACAAGTATGCTTTGAGGGTGTTTATGAAGTGTTTCTCTTATGTTATGACGATCCATGTATTGATTATGTTTATGGCTTATGCTTTTTCCACTATCTTTATGATGATGTTTAAACTTGGTAAATGGAATGCATTCAAATGAAATGTCCACTTTAGCATATTTTAAATGTTTTTATGCATGGTTATCATACTTAGTGCATTTTTTGTACTAACACCTATTTTTCCTACATTTTTCCCCAAGTGTATGGTCCGATTCTCGAGGTGATCATTCTAGTGGCTAAAGCTTGGACTTGAGTATCTTCCTAGCTTGTTGGTGAGTCTTCATAGTTCGAGGACGGCTTTTTCCTATGTTGTAGTTCCTTTCATGTATTTCCCTTTTTGGACATGTTGTATGGGCTAGGCCCTATTGCATTCACTATTGTAATAGATGGCTAAAATGAGACAAGTGTCTAGACTTTCACTTTCGTTTATAAAAAACTTTTAGACTTGAATTGTGTTTTTACTCTTATTGTTCTATTGCTTATGTTATGAGGACTAAGTGGCTTGTATGGAGTCCTTTGGGGTTCTATACATCATGTTATGTCTAGAGGGTACCCCTGCGTCGTGACAATTATTTATGTTCTTAATAGATGTCTATTTGAATTTTCTATAATTTGCCTCATCATTTTAGACCCAGATGTCCCAAACGATCTAAGTATTGAAATTTGCAACCTTCTAATTATTATAGAATGTTCCTCAATTGCACTAATTCTTGTCCAATACAAGCCAAAAGATAGAGAATAGAACTTTTCTATAACACATGTGTACCTAGAGACATTCTTGGTGATACCACGTCCACGACCAAAGATCACGACCTTTTCCACGTCTAGCATGATGGGGTTACACCTCATTTACTTTAGAGATTGGATCTATATTTTTAGCATTTATCAAAAGTTATCATTCTTCATGAATAAAACACAATCATGTAAGCATATATATCAAATTATAATAACTTAGTACCTCATTCCACATTCATCTACATTATTCAATCACTTGTCTTCTTTCAGACATATTATGCACTGCTACCACATTCACTTTAGGGAATGGAGCGATTTCAATGGAATATGTTTCATGACTAATTTTCATCAACAACACATTGGTTGCTTTAATAATCAATATATCATCAATATAGTGCATCAGTACTTAAATCCAATGTCTTACCCATATAAAGGCATCTTAGGCCATAAATTGATAGGATTTAAGTCCAACATGTTTTATCACGGTGCATCAAGACTCGAACTTGATGTCTAACCCTTTTAGTGTGGAAAACTTGAATTCATCATCTTACCCTCAATTGAGACAAACCCTCCAGCCTTAAATAACAATATACCACATCAATATTGAATTAACAAATATTGTTTACAATGAGTATTGGAGATGTTTGCCCAAAAAAGTATACAACAATGATAGTTGAAGATGAATCTGGCATGCTACAGTATGTTCTAGCATGATAAGGAGAGGAAAATTTGCAAACTTTCAATTGAATTTTCTTTTTTCTTTTATTAATTTGCCAGTAGTGCTTAGCTCAAGCCTCAAAATAAATCTCCATAGTTATTTTTTAGTATTTAGCAAGTTAATCGATCAACAAGATTCATCTTTACCTCATATTCAAATTGAGTATTCAAAGTTGATACTCTATTTTTTCCACAAACAACTAATCTTTTTTTTTCTTAAAAATAATTTAGATTGCAAATCTCTTATAAATTATAAAGATGTTATGAAATAGTAAAACTCAAATGATAGAAATAATTACCATGACATCACCTCACATCGTGATCATTCAAGATATGCAACACTATGTTGCTCCAAGTAATCAACAAGAGGCAGCACAACAACTTGCGGCCGGAAAATTACGAAGAGGCCAATCCATAGAAATTCAAAAATACTTGTCGTTGATTTTAAGAATAAGCAATTCGTGCTGATAACGTGTTATGAAACTATATATCAAACTATATAAAACAAGAAGAAGAATAAAATAGGGAGAAGAGAAAATACTTCCTATTCCTCTTGAAGTATATTCAAGATTCACATATTTGATTTACAATGAAGGAAACCCCCTTTATTTATAGGGGATACCTAACTTGGTCCCCAAGTAGGATTCCTAACCATTCCCTCAAAGGACTCCACATAATAAACATTCACAATAATTTAAATATGTTTATAATAATTTTTTATATATAAATACTTGTATTAATGTGAAGTACATTACATAGATTTTGTTGGGTTTTAAAAGGTGTGAATGGAAAATGAAGAGTTGCGACTTTTATGAAGAATTCTGACTTTTATGAAGAGTTGCGATTTTTATGAAAAGTTGTTACTTTTATAGAAAGTTGTGACTTTTATGAAAAGTTGTGACCTTTCCGAAAGATTGTGACCTTTCCGATAAGGCACAATAAGAACTTTTTCACACTACCCTTTGTTATCTATAAATTGAGGGACTTCCTCTCATTTTAAGAGAGCCAATTTTCTAGACTACTTCTACTACTACTAAATCTAGTATTCTAAGTGTACTTTACTGCCGTTAAGTGGTTCGCTGACAGCGTGGTTTTAGGTACCGATACATCGGTGAGTACGTTTTATCCTGGGAGGATATATTCCATTAACCTCGGGTACTTGAGGGGAATAATTTTCTTAAGGGGACACTGTGTATTCACTGGGCTCGATTTTCTTCTTTAACAAAAATATTTTGTATATTGTTTCTAATCTGTTTCTGATTCTATTTTCTCTACTGATTTTAATTTTCTAGTTTTGAAAATGTTTTTAAACTTTGTTGTTTCTTATCAAGTTCTTCAAAGTTTTTGTTCTAATTATCTTAGGAATACAAGATGCACAACAATCTTAAGGAAATTAATATACTGTTGGTATTTCTTGTATTCTACTGATTGAGGGAAACAAATCATGGAAGCAGAAGATTAATGCACTACTTCTCAAGAATTTGATAAATTTTTTAGAAAGGTCGAAGTGAGAATGTACCAGAAAAATTAGTGGTATTCCGGTTAAAGATTACACCAGGTAACCTTCTTATTATTTATCTAAGGAGGAAAATAGTTTCTAAAAGTTAACTCTTTTGGCATTTATCATGTGTGTCTCTGGAAAAAGATCTACAAACCATGTGTTTTTTAATAAATTTTTCTTGGCAAATTGTGTTGCCTTTAAAATTCTTTAGTTTGCAAAATGAGACATGCATATTTTAGTTTGATAAAATAGTATGTCAAAATATTATAGTTGGAAGGCTATTTGAAAAGAAAAACATATCTATGTGATAATCTAAGAATATTTTATTCTGTTTGGAGACTAAAAAACTTTTGTAGTTTTTACTCTGTGTGAAATTTGATTGTGTCTGAGTTTTGTAGACTAAAAACTTTTGTAGTATTCTACTCTAGATAAATTAGACTATGCAATTGGTTTGAAGAATATGAAAACTTCACCTAATAAGTCAGTGTTGTACTTATGGTTTTCTATAAACTTCACTGTTAAATAGAAACAAATTGTACAAAAAAATCTATCTTTATTGTTAGTATTCTAAATACAAAGTGGTATGTCTAATTGTGATAGGAAAAAAAAGACGAGTGACTAAAAGTTTGTGATTTTGTGCCTCTATGGAATGAACTTTGACGTTGTGTAAAGATTGTCAAAGGGAATTGAAGCACTATAATTCTTTTCTAGAATTATTCTTTCAAAAGAGGTTTAATATTGCCAATGACATTTTGATAGTATGAGAAAAAATATGTGGAAAAACTATTTTTAAATACTTGAAAAATATTTTTGAGATCATATTTAAAATGTGGGGGTTCTTTGCTTATGATAAAGATAAAATTTGTCACACCACGCTAACCATGAGCTGGCTTATCATAAGCATACTAAAACAAATATATAAAGAGATACTATGCGGAAGCTTAAAACAGTAGATACTTAAAGTGGGGAATACCCAAAACTGATTTGAATATATATAATGGACTATGAGTTAAGTGATAATCACTCAAAAACTAAAGCTCAATCTAATACTATGTCTAGAAAAACCTCTAACTGACTAGAGTTGTTGGGACATCCCCCCAGCTAACCCTAGCAAAACTGAAAACTGAAATGAAAGACTGAATCTGAAAACATGTCAATTGTCCTCGAAGTATGAGGAATCACCACTGAAGTTGTTGAATACGGATCAAGAACCGATCTATGCATGATCTGGACGCTGAGTACCTGAACCCACATCATGAAAAGATGTAGCGCAGAGTATGCGTCAGTACTTGAAAGGTACTGAGCATGCATGATAGGATAAAAGCTGAACAAAGCATAACTGATCAATAATATAATCTGAACATGATGAAAATACTTATATATACCGAAAAGAACTAAACTGAATGCAATGACCAAGTACATAACATGTTGAGAATGAATACTGAAGTATATCTGAAAACCTGGTCAAATGAAATAGAGACTGACTGTGGGAGCTACTAGTAACCGACATAACCACCATGTGAGCTAACTGTGGTGTCTGATGTATACACATCATCGAAGGGCCCGATATACCTTGCTAGGGCTATAAAAGCATGACTGGCGTGATCACTAAAACTAATGCTCACAGAGGGGACTTATAAACCTACGGGGGTACGTAGTTCTAGGACTATGAGGGTACGCTGATACTCTAGTCCACTCGGTGTTAAGCCTACTCCCAACTGAATATGTATATGATACATTATGGCTGAAATATTGAAATACTAAATAGCTCAAAATACTAGCATGCAAATCTGAGAATGTAACAATTATATACTAATAATGTGACATTCGAAAACTGAAGCATGTATATCTGTTTAACTGATCTAGCATGTGTAATTCATGAACTAAGAGAATCTACACAACTAGGGTTCTGAGTTTCATGCAAAGAACTAAGTAATGTTTCCACGAAAACATGATAATTGATTAGGAATACACTAACAGCTAAATCACAACCAATATCTAAGGTTTTAGAAACCCTAGGTCTAAGCAAGATATAGGAATCAAGATCTGATTGAATTCTAGGTGGATGAAAGGAATCCACCAGTGAAATCCCACATACCTGGTGACGAAATCTACGGAGAATTCCTTTGATTTTGGGGCTGGAACTAAAGAAAACATGTTGTGTTCTTGAAAGGGTTTGGGTCGCCTCCTTTCTCCTATTTTGTTCTAAGTTTGATGATTTTTTAGTGAATGAATCGCATAGGGAAAGATCTGACTAAGTTACTACGCTTAAACTGAACAAAACTACGTAGTTTAGGGATTAAACGACGTAGTTTAAGTGCCCAATGCATAGGGTAAAGGACCAAAACTACCCTGACTTAATTCTGACAAAGGACACCCACGGAGGGACCTACGGTCCGTGGGTTGACCTACCAACTGTAGGTAGGGGTCATCGGTCAAGTCTGCCCGACAGGGCTTCACTAAAATAAGCATAACTTTTACTCGGAGATGAAATTTTAGCAAACTCAGTGGCGTTGGAAAGAGGATTCAATTATCTTTCATTTTATAGGTCATGGGCCACCTAATTCCTTTTGTGCTGAGATTTATGACCGTTTTAAGTTTACCCATCAGTAATTTCCCTCTAACTGGCTACTGACCCTTACCTACGGTCTGTAGGTCAAACCACAGACCGTACTGGTCGATCGTGGGTGGGGTCAGAGACTATAAAGATTTGGTCCTTAACGATGGAACCCCACCTATGGTATGTGGTCCCACCTAAGGTTTGTGGGTGGTTCCGTTGGTACTGGCACTAGATTTTTTGAAAACTAGAATTTTCTTCGTTTTGAGATCCAAGGTGTTACAAAATTAAACTTAGTGTCTAATTTAAATTTGGAGCATAAGATATGAAATTCGATGATACTTTTGTATTATGTTAGACCCACAAAATTGTTGGAATATATTTGATAATGTGGTCGTTGCGTTTCTCTTTTACTAGTATATGGTATGACTAGTATGAAACTACCAAATTATATGTATACTTGTTCAAAATAATTGTGTTCTTTTATGAAAAAGTGTCACTTAAAATGTTGTGATTTTTCATGAAAAGATATGTCTATTAAATATAACTATTTGCATAGACATGAATATTGGTGAATAGTCATTTGTCATGTTTTGTGAAAGAAGCATTTGGATTATATTGCCTAAGAAATAGGAGCAAATATTTGTGAGAAAAAGCTACCTCACGTAGAGCTTTTCAAACTCAATATTTTTATTTGTTCTTACTTGCTTGAGTCAAACTGTTTGTTACATGAACACTTGGGACATGTCAATTACAAAATCTTGTAAGGAAAACTGATCAACTTATAAATTTTGTCTAACTTTGAGTGCAATAAAAATGTCAAGTTTGTGTGGAATCTAAGTATGCTGAGCATTCTTATAAATTTGTTCAAAGGAATGTTAATCCCTTAGAGTTGATTTACACTGACATTTGTGATATTAAGTCAACACCATCTCGTGGTGGGAAAAAGTATCTCATAACTTTCATTGACAATTGCATTAGAAATGACTATGTCTATTTGCTAAATGGTAAGATAGAAACGTCTAGACAATATAATATTGAAGTTGAAAATCAGTAGGGAAAAAGATAAGAAGTGATAGGGATAGAGAGTATAAATCTTCTTTTGCAGAAATATGTTTGAAAATTGGAATTATCCATCAAACCGCTGCCCTATCCACCTCAATCTAATGGAAAACCGAACGTTGAAAGAAATGATGGATGCATTACTTATAAGTTCAAGTTTACCACAAAACTTGTGTAGAGAAACTATCCAGGTAACAACAAAAAGCTTTGTCTTTTCAGAAAGAAAGCAATTTTGTTTGTTCAGGACACAATCTATTCCATATGAGAAATGGAAAGGAAGAAAATTCAACTTGAAATATTTCAAAGTGTGGAGGTGTCTAGACAAAGTGCAAGTTCCTATTCCTAAAAGGATTAAAATAGGACCTAAGAACTGTGGACTGTAAAATTAGACTTGAGTAGTCTAGTGAAAGGTCTAAAAGACCTTGGAAAGTACAAAAGGATAATGTACTTAATAAAGAGATTCAAACGTGTAGTAAATGTCAAAGGACATCTACTACCTTCATATCTGATTTTGTAACATTTACTATGTATTATGTGGACTCATCCTTTTGAAAAGATGGTGTCAATAGTGTGATTGGTTCAATCTTGAGCAATTATATTGGAAGTTGGTTGATCTTCCTCTAGGAAATAAACCTTTGGGTTCAAAGTGAGTCTTTAGAAGGAAAATGAAAGTCGATGGAACTGTTGACAAATATAAAACAATAATTTTTTGTCAAAGACTTTAGACAAAAACAAAGTCTTGATCTTGTCGACACATACTCGTCAGTAACTAGAATTACATTCATTCGGATGTTAATATTATTAGTTGCAGTATATGACCTCTAAATTCATCAAATAAATGTGAAAACAAATGGAGAATTGGAGGAAGAAATTTACAAGGAACAACCTGAGGGTTTTGTGGTTTCTGTTAAAGAAAAGAAAGTGTGCGAACTTGTTAAGTCACTTTATGGACGAAAATAATCACTCAAACAATGACATAAGAAATTTGACCAAACCATGTTGGCAAATAAATTTAAGAATGATGGAAGTGATAAATGTGTTTACATTAAAATCACAAGATCATAGTTTATTTGTGTATTGATGACATGTTGATCATCAGTAGAGACACATATGACATAAATGCTACTAAACGTATGCTAGAAAGCAAGTTTGATATGAAAGATCTTGGAGTTGTTGATGCGATCTTAAGTATAAGAATCCTTAGAACTCCATAATGTTTAGCACTGTCATGGTCTCATTGCATTGAAAAGGTACTTGACTAGTTCAAATATTTGGATTTCAATATTTTCAAGACTCCAATAAATGTGAGCTTTGCATTTCAAAAGAGTGAAGGCGAAAGTGACTCACAATTAGATTGTGCTAGAGTATTGGAAAGTATGATGTATATCACAAGGTGTACGCGATCAGATATAGCATGTGTTATTAATGAACTGAGTCAGTTCACGAGTGATCCCAATCGAATTCACTGTATGACAATGAAAAGAGTTTTGGGGTATTTAAAACATATTCAAAACTATGTCTTGCTTTATAACAATATCCAGCAGTTTTGAAAGGATATAGTGATGCAAATTGGATCAAATGAAGTAAAATCCACAAGTGGATATGTATTTACTCTTGGTGGAGGAGCAGTCTCTTGGAAATTTTCCAAAAAGACATGTATCGCTAGTTCTACAATGATCTCTAAGCTAGGTGCTCTAGATAAGGCCAGTGAATAAGTTGAAAGACTCCGGAATTTCTTGATAGATATTCCTTTTTGGCCCGAACCTTTGGCATCAGTATGCATACACTTTGATAGTCAAGATGCAATAGGTAGGGCATGTAGCATGATGTATAACGGAAAGTCTCATCATATAAAACACAGACATAATACCATTACAAAACTATTCTCTAGTGGAATTATCACAATTGACTATGAAAAGTCAAAAGATAATGTGTCGGATCCACTTACAAAAAGGACTAACTAGAGAGAAAGTTGAAAGATCATCTAAGGGAATGGGCTTACGGCTTAGGATAAGTCATCATGACATCAACTCTACCTAGCAGACTAGAGATCCCAAGAGCTAGATTCAAGGAGAAAAACAAAGTTGTGACTGAAGGATCGGCATTGTCAACCAACTCAATTCATTCTCATGATGAAGACAATTCTCAAGGACACAACATTAAGGCTTATTAATGAGTTAATAAAGCTTAAAGTTTTTAATTTTGCTAAGTTTGGCAGATTTGACCAAATAGTGTATCTACGCAATAACACGGTTAAAAATCACCTATGTGAGTGTGAAGTGTAAGCCGCTTCAAAGAGGATGATTGTCAAAAGCCCATCTCTCATGAAACGAGAAGGTGTTCATGGCTGAAATGAACACAACCGTAAGAACCATAAACGATTAAGGGTTGATTGTGTGACATATAATTGTCTGGGTATACACCAAAGCTTGACGGTTCAAAGTTATCAAATCTACCGATTGACCGAGTATATCTGACATATGTTCACTACGGAAAGTTCAAAGGGAAACCTACTTATCCAGATGCAATTAATTTTTGCTTGTAAAGTACACACACTTGTCTGTTTCTTTGTCTTGGAGTCATTCCTCATTCATGCGGGAGATTGTTGGATTTTAAAAGGTGTGAATGGAAAATGAAGAGTTGTGAATTTTATGAAAAGTTGTGACATTTATGAAAAGTTGTGACTTTTATGAAAAGTTGTGACTTGTATGAAAAGCTGTGACTTTTATCAAAAGGTTGTGACCTTTTCGAAAGATTGTGACTTTTCCAAAGGGTTGTGACCTTTCTGGTAAGGCACAATAAGAACCTTTTTCACATTACCCTTTGTTATCTATAAATTGAGGAATTTCCTCTCATTTTAAGAGAACCAGTTTTCTGGACTTCTTCTACTACTAAATCTAGTATTCTAAGTGTACTTTACTGTCGTTGAGTGGTTCGCTGACACCGTGGTTTTAGGTACCGATACACTGGTGAGTAAGATCGTTCTATCCTAGGAGGATATTTTCATTAACCTCGGGTACTTGAGGGGAATAATTTCCTTAAGGGGACACTGTGCATTCAGTAGGCTCAATTTTCTTCTTTAAGAAAAATATTTTGTATATTGTTTCTAATTTGTTTCTGATTCTATTTTCTCTACTGGTTTTAATTTTCTAGTTTTGAAAATGCTCTTTAAACTTTGTTGTTTCTTATCAAGTTCTTCAAAGTTTTTGTTCTAAGTATCTTAGGAATACAAGATGAACAACATATTTTATTACCACTAGCTCTCCATTATGTAAATATATGTAACTCCCATTAATTTTATTCAATATGGTTTTTACTCTCACCTCCCATCCTCATCCATGATCTCAAATGGATTAGTGTCATATTCATGACAACTCTTTGTGTTCCTCCGTCATATCCTATAAATAGTGACATTTGACACAATATTATACATACTTAAATAGTTGGGAAAAAATGAGAAAATCTCTATGCTCTCTTTTCTTGTCTCGTTTTATTTGTTTTGTATAATATTTATGTTTTTATATTGTTGATAGTACAACTCTCTATTCCTATTGTTTTGTTGTTATTATTATTGACAATTTACAAATTTGTTGATTTGTATACATTAGCCTAGCATGTGGTATTTTAGTATCCTCATTTGAATATTGTATTGGTACAACAATTATTTATTTTTACTTTATGAAATTTTAGTCAATTTTATAATTAAGGATGTATTCTTTATTAGGAAGATATATGTACTTTCTATAGTAAATATGATGGATTTTTTCCGTAAATATCAATAAATTTGAAGGGGATAAAATATATCATTTACAATACAAAATTTATATGAAATATTTTAGGATAAACGTGTAACGCACGTTCCCAGAACTAGTAGGGGTAAAAGCGTAAAGGGAACCACACCTTACAATAAATGTTAACGGGGATGTTAACTTTTATTGATAAGACGTGACGGTCACCACGCCTTGTAAAACGGATTGGGACCCATGCCTTGTAAGGCGAGCTCTACCGCCTTACAAGATATTACATTCAATTAGTTGTTCCATTAGCATTTGAGGCCTTGATTGTTGCATTAATTGGCTGCAATCAGGCAATCACATCAGGGAGGCAAGGGAATGCATTCACATAATTTTTCAACTTATAAGGCGTGAATCCTTGCATCAACTCATTTTGATGTAACCCGTGTAGTCATTTACGTTTTATTATTTTTTTTTCTAGTTCAACTATCTATTTATAGTTCCATGTTTTTCGAACGTTTATATGAGAATAAAAAAGGCATAATGCATATATGTTCTTTTTAACTTGGTTTTAGCGGACATATATGCCCTCCAACTTTGAATGTGCGCAAATAGACATTTAAACTTATATAAAATTAAATAAGTAGACGTCCTATGTGACGTATTGCATGTAGGATGTGAATTACCACATAGGATGTCATGTAAGATTCATGTGTCTACTTGTTCAATTTTGTACAAGTTTGAATGATACTTGTGCGCAGTCAAAGTTGGAGGACATATATGTTAGTTGAAGTCAACTTAAAAGACATATTTATTTATTATGCAAATAAAAAACTTCACAAGTTCACATCAATTATTAAAAAAATTGTAATCTCCTCATTTTTATTTTAAGATGAATGATATTAAGGTATGAATAAATTTAGAGTCTCATAAATTTATATATGAGGGCGGGGGGGGGGGGGGGGGGGGGG
>JAJOOO010019092.1:0-18071 GCA_029582685.1 Solanum piurae | reverse complement strand
AAAAAAAAAGAAAAAAAAATGGTAAAGGGAAAGGGAAAGGGACTGGTCCGCGTAGGGTCTATTTGGTCTTAGAATGGAGTTGTCTGGAGAAGATAGAGCTTTTCGGTGAATGTTTCAGGCGGGTTTTAGGTGGCTGTTTGGTCGGAGCAAATCGAACAGTGGTGGATCTGGTTTGGCTTCTGATTACTAGTTGAAAAAAAATGGAGTTTGCACCATTTCAGGTGGTCATTTGGAGAATGGAAGTGGTCGTTTGGTTTTTCTGATGGTTGTTTACTAGTTGGAGATGGTTTGTTGGGTGGAGGAGACCGGAAAGGGAGAAAAAGATTGGGGGGTTTTGGGTTGTGGCGGCTAAAGAGAATATGAGATCAGAATTTTTTTAGGGTTTTTACCCTATATTGACAAATATTTCCACCACCACCTTAACCTAATAGACAAACTATTCTTTATATAGGGTGTTGAAAACTACAACACCACTATTTTAAAATTATGGGTCAAAATTACCGATTAATAAATTATCTGTGTATAAACTATTATCTATATCAAACTAAATTTTTGGACTATGCAAAATATCAACATAAATATTAACAAATGTAACAAATAAAATAAATATATAAAAAAATATCATGAACGTAACTAATGACATGTAAAAAATGCAATTTTAAAATTAACTGATAAAAAATTCTAATTTTTGATAAATAAGGATAGTTATCGATAAATTTATTCAAAATTATAAAAAAATATATTTTAAACTATTAAATAAATGAAACTTAAAAGTTACGAATTTTGAAAATGTTAGGCCAAAATTGAGTGTCAACATGCAAAAGTGTAATGAACATTAGTGGTATAAATATAAAGGTTGAACCAATCAAATTTAAATTATTAATGGTTTAGTTTTGTTTGATCCAACTATTTTGACATTATTAATCTTTAGTAATAAAAATATTTATCATAACACCCTCCAATTTTCTGAAGAAATGATTTAACTTTAACTTGTACTTTTCATAAAATATTTTCTCATCACCAATCAAATATTGTGAGACGTTATACAAATATTTTACGGATTTTATTGGAGAAAATGAAAAACAAAGAAAAACCTATAAAACGAGCTAAAAATATGCAATTGTGAATGTTCAACTTGAAGTAGCTTATTATCATCTCTTATATTTTCGATTTTATTAATTATATAGATGGAAAAGATAAGATTTCAAAGCAAGTGATTGAAGTTGTCGATCCTCAAACTAAAACAATCACTTGGAAAGTGATTGGTGGAGATCTGTTAGAGTTGTACAATTCCTTCACTATTATCACATCAGGTGACCACCAATGGACTACATGGACATTTGTGTACGAGAAGAAAACAGAAGACATACCAGAGCCTCTTGTTCTCTTGGGTTTTGTCCTTCACGTGACAAAAGATATCGAGGGTCACCTTCTCAAGTAATAAAACATCAATGCAACTAGCTCAATGGCTCATAGCCCTATTTATACATATGCAAAATATATATATGTATGTTTACACACAAATATATATGTGTGTCTTTGTGTGATATTGACTAGCTAGTTGTGTCTAGCTAGCTAGTGTGTGAAATAAATAATATTGTGTTTGAAGAATATATTACATATGTTCCTCTCGTTCTAGAGGTGTATTTTTAATGTTTAATATATGTAAAATATTATTAAAATTTACCTATAACAAAAATGATATAATAATGTGCTTTAATTATATTCTCATTCTTTTGTAGTCAACTCCTTTTTAGGTTTCTCTAGTTTTAATTATATAAATTTTAAAGAGTAAATTTTAGGTTTAGCAAACATAAAAATCATATTTGTATGCTATAACTATAGTTTGTATAATCGCGCTTCATAACAAACTTTATGTTTGCTATGACTATTAATCTATATATTTCGGTATACATATACATAAAAAATATGTGTTTGGGTCTATTTATATATTTTGGTATATAAATGGGTCCTGCATTTATATATTTTGGTATACAAATGGGTCCTGTATTTGTATATTTTGGTATACAAATGAGATGGCTATAACTTTTAATTTGAATTAATAGTTTGCTATTTCATACAATTTTCCCAATTTTAAACCTTTAATTACACTTTGGTTTCTACTTTGCAAAAATAGCCTTTGGGTCAACTAAAAAATCTGGAAAATGGAGCCCAAAACACCTCCAAACTTCCCAAAAATATTTTAAACTCCAAAGTTAAAATAAAATAAAATACATTTTCATTCATTTTTTATCTATAAATACTTTCTAAATTTCATCATTTTTTCTACAACATTAATCTCCTTATTATCTCTCAATTTCTCTCGTCTTAACGCAATCTCTTATTATTCTTGCAATTAACAATATAAAGTAAAAAAATTCAACTTTGGTATACCGTTCCATCACTT
Organism: Solanum piurae; assembly: GCA_029582685.1. Lineage (NCBI taxonomy): Eukaryota > Viridiplantae > Streptophyta > Magnoliopsida > Solanales > Solanaceae > Solanum > Solanum piurae. The sequence continues at coordinate 15,664 of JAJOOO010019092.1, read as the reverse complement.
ATTTATTTAGTATATTACTTCTTGAATATTTAATTATATTATTTTTATTTTTTGTTAATTTAATTTGTGTCTCGAAGATAGCAGTGAAAGTAAGAAAACAAACGGTTCTGATAGAGATTATAGTACGAGTACTAGATTGTATTTACTTATGCATGATATGATTTATTTTGAGGCCCGAGAGACTAACCGTATAAATAAGAAGAAAATAAAGTAGAGGTAGATGTCGATAATAACAATAATGTGTAGATGATTCACTAGTCCCCTTATTGCTTTTGCTCGATCTGAAATTCGTAATTTTCCTCCACGACCTAACCCCTCTTCCCCCCCAAAATAAAAAAACAGTATTATGTGAAATTATATTACGAATGACTAACTATAGTTGAATCATGAATGCAATGTTTGACAAGATAAATTTTAACTTAAGATCAATTATTAATAGATTTTGATAGAACTTTAGAAGCAAATATAATAAAAGATGAAAAATTCATATCTAAGGCATTAATTATTACAAAGTACCAATTTTCAGAAATACGATTAAAGATCAAATCCGTCCAAATTATGAAAACAAAAAAATCAGATTTACTCAAAAAAATAATCAGATTTATATTCGAAATCAAAAGAATATTTTGATAGAATTTTTTTCTCAGTCTTTTTGTTCGTTCATCACTATTTGTAAAGAGAGGTTAAACAGTTAGTTGGTAACTGTTCCCTCTTTCTTAGTAAAATTGTTGGGTCGAATCAGGTTGGATCAATCCACATGGATGACCTATGATCCATGACCAAAAAAAACTTACGTATTTTATTTAATTAATCTCCTTCACAAAATCACTTAAGATTCAGATAAATTGATTTATGCCATATTTCTTTCTCTAGGTTTTTATTCTTTGAAACATTTCACTATTTTAAAATGGGAAAAAGGACAAATATACCCCGAACTATCGTAAATAGTATGCATATACCCTCCGTCATACTTTTGGGACATTAGTGCCCCTGCCGTTCAAAAACTAGAGCATATGTACCCTTTATACTAACGGACATACACGTCTCATAATCTTATCCACCGACCCGATATTTATTAAATATCGGATCGACGGATAAGATTACGCCCCTTTAGTCTTCCATTAGAGTGAAGGGCATATATGCTCTAGTTTTTGGACGGCAAGGGCACCAATGTCCCAAAAGTATGACGGAGGGTATTTGCATACCTTTCAAAGCTTTTTGTTATAATATATCTAAAAAGAAATATGGGTGTAAAAGGCAAGATAGTTGCTTCAGTAGAGGTGAAGTGTGGAGGACACTCGGTTCATGAGATTTTTCACGCCAAAACTCATCATATATCCAACATAAGCCCCAACAAGGTAAAAAAATTTGAAATTCATGAAGGCAAAACCGTAAAAACTGGTTCAATTGTTAATTGGACATACATATACTCATTTTCCTCTCTCTACATATGAATCATTTTCAAACTGATTACCCTATTATTATCTCTTATATTTTCGACTTTATTGATTGTAGATGAAAAAGATAAAACTTCAAAGCAAGTGATTGAAGCCGTCGATCATGAAACTAAAACAATCACTTGGAAAGTGATTGGTGGAGATCTATTAGAGTTGTACAATTCCTTCACTATTATAACATCATGTGACCATGAATGGACTACATGAACATTTATGTATGAGAAGAAAACTGAAGATATACCAGAGCCTTTCATTCTCCTGGCTGATGTTCTTGGTGTGACAAAAGAAATAGAAGGTCACCTTCTCAAGTAATTAAACATCAATGCTATTCAATGACTCATTTCCATATTTATACATATGCAAAATTTATATATGTATGTTTGCACGCACACATATATATATATGTCTGTGTGATATTGGCTAGCTAGTTCTATCTATCTAGCTATCGTGTGAAATAAATAACATTGTGTTTGAAGATTATATTGCATATGTATTTCCAATGTTCAAATTATGTAAAAATAATATGAAATTTCCAACGGTCATCCATCGATATCTATTTTCATCCATCGAAAAATGTATCCTTAATATGTTTGGATGTTGGTTTTTCCCCTATTTAAATGGAAGAACAAAGTTTTACCAAAAACTTATATATCCTTACGTGTTTATTGGTTATAACAGTACTCTAACAAAGTATATAGAGCATATTCCAACCAGAAGAATGTATGTTCCAAGACATGTGATATTTGATAAATTCACATTGCCTTATGTCAACTCAGAACAATCACAAATAGATTCAATTATTTCAACTCACTTACCTCTATTTGCTTAGTGTTTTATTTAGAGTTTTTGGCCAAATCTCATTTATGGTGATATTATCTTTAGAACCATTGTGGGAAGTCTTTAGTACTTGGAGACTCACTAGCTAGACATGATATATAATTTATGCAATAAATCTGAAGAGGAGACTGACCCTTGCCTCTCTCACATAAAAGTACGATAACACTTGTCTATATATACCTTTTATTCTTCTATCAATATCATCAGTCTCTCTGTACCTTCCTATCTAGTGTTCTGATAAGCAAATTGAAGATGTGTCATATTTTGTCTAGTCACCTCAACCTAGTTCTTCTTTGTCCTACCTCTACCTTTTCTAAAACCTTTTATAGTCAACCTCTCACATCTTCTTACTAATGTATTCACACACCTCTTCGTCATATACCCGGACCATCTCAATCTCGCTTCCATTATCTTGTCCACCACAAATGTCAATATCACATTGTCTTGTATAAACTTGTTCTTAATCTTATGTCTCCTAGTATGCCCACACATCCAAATTTGTATCCTCATCCTCGCTTCCTTCATCTTCTGAATGTGTGCATAAAGTAGGTCTAATTAACCATCACTTTATATATAGACTTATCTTAAAGCTTTGGTGACACATTCTTTATTATCACACAGGCGAGCCTCTATTTCATCCACCTTGCTTCAATATAATGTATGTCCTCATCGTCATCTTCCTGTTACCTTAGATCATAGAATCAAGATACTTGAAACTTTCTTTTTTGTGTATGACTTGTATATTGATCTTTCATTTTCACCTCCATTTCATGCTTTGAATCACTAAACTTGTACTTCATGTATCTGTATTAGTCCTACTCAATTAACATGAACCTTGAGATTTTAAGGTGCGTCTTCAAACTTCCAACATATCATTAACTCTACCACTCATCTCGTTGATCAACACTATATCATTTGAGAATAACATACACGTACAACACATCCTCTTGAATATGCCACATCTATATTCTATTATCAAGGCAAATAGTAACAGGCTAAGGGTTAATCCTTGATGCAACATACACGTACAACACCTCCTCCAAAGTATAGAGTTTTAATTCTAGATCCATAGAAACCATTACGAGTTAAGATGTGAACCACTAAACCCCTAGATAACCAACTCGATCCTTCAATCCTCAATTATATAGAAATAGTATATGTATCATATACCAATAAGACATCATGAATGACTGTATACATGATCTATTATTTATTGATAAGATATCATGGATGACTTGATTTAACCCTTCAAAGAAAAGAGCTCAGTCCTCTATGATACTCATATGGTATAAATCGTATACAAATAGGGTATATCAGAGAAAATTACATTCCTTTAGAATGTTCCGTAGTCTTCTATGATACTCCCATGATATAAATCATAAGTTAATATGATATTATAGATGGCTGATTCATTCCTTCAAAAAATAAAATTCCCAGAATGATTCTCAGGTATATATCATATACTAACAGTGTATCATAATTAAACAACGGGTTCATTAAATCAAAAGAACAAAATTTATAAATAAAAATACAAAAAACAGAGTTTAAGCTTAATTTATTTATATACTCATATAATTTTAACATATTAAATTTTTGCTAGTTTTCTTTGTAAAAAAATAAACAAAAATAGAGTCATATTTTAGAAATAAGTTTTGTTTTTATTCACAAAAGAATTTATTTTTTTATAAAATATATTCATTATTTATTAAGATTTTAATAAATAAACTAGTAACTTCAATTTTTTTTCTCAATTATTTATTATTATAGACTTTTTTCAAATATATTCTTAATCCTCTAAAAAAGTGTATTTGATATTTTAAAAAAATTAAAAAATAAGAGAAAAGACAAAAATAGAGAAAGAGATAAAAGAGAAAGAATATAAACAAACAGAAAAAGGAGAGGAAATAAAAAGAAACAAACGACAAAAAAAGAGAGAAAAGAAAACAAAAACAAAAGACGTCAATTAATTTCTTTGAGAATACTGAATAGTGTAACATTTTCGTTTTTTGGCTTTCGATATTTCTTTTTTATTTCTATTTTTAGATGGGTTGGATTTTGGTCCTTCTTCATGTTTCTGGACTTCTCTATATTTATAAATATTTATTTACTTAACTAACTGAACTTAAATATACTCTGATCTGTCACATAATATAACAAGTAGTATTAAATTTTTGTAGGAGCATAAGACTTTTATTAAGAAGTCGAGAGAAGTGTTGAAAATACCCCTAAACTTGACCAGATGTGTATTTAATTTCAGTTAGTCAAGTAGAAGAATGTTTTTAAGACTGTCAATAACTTAAGAATGAAACTAATAATTTGTATCAAGTTTAAGGATGTTTTCAATACTTCTCTCATAAATAAATTATGCTTAATAAAAAATAATTAATTTTAAAGATAATATTTTAATTATTCAAATACATTTAAATTCAAATATCTTTATCTTAATGAAAATAAATAAGGTCTTATTAATCGATACAAAAGATTGACTGAGAAAGTGGAACCTATATGCCAATCATAAAGAGTCATACAAAGTCATAATATGTTAACTTTGAGAATGATATCTACTCCTTCTCTGTCTAATTACTTGTCCATTTTGACAAATCAAGAAAGAACAATTTTTTTTACCTATTATATCCTCAATTAATTGCTTAAGGTAGAACTTTTTGAAAATCTTAAGTTTTAATTCATCCACTTCATAATTTATAGAGGAAAATGGTAAACTCACTATATCAATCATTATTTTCTTATTAAGTGTGTCAATTCAAAAGTCGACAAGCAATTAGGAACAGAGTGAGTAATTAATTGTGTATCAAGATTAGTTTTGTGATCGAGAAATGCATATAATAAAATAGAAAGAATTAAGTAATCACGGGATTCTATATTTGATGTCTATATCTTACCATGTATTACAATCACTCTATATCTATTTATATTTTTGTTTAAAGAAACACAAAACTCCTTGAAATGCTAATTAGATTTTTTGCGCTTTATTATAGATTTGGTTTTGATTTTTCTTTGATTAGATTTTGGTAAAATTAAATATTGTCGATTTTTAAAATTTAAAACCAAATAAAATCTAGGTATACATTGTACTTAATAGTTTTGAATGGTTCATACTTTAGGTCATTGAGTGTAGGTGCTTTCTTTAAGATTTAAGTACTTACTTGATTGAAAAAGGTCTTAATCATTACGATCTTGAATAAAGTTTTAATATCAATAAAATGTATTTTGTGTAGATAATTGATTTTCACCACCACACTCCATCATCTGTCACCACCAATAAACATGCACAATTACAAGTCGCCACTAGTAACCACCTTGCCATCATAACCACCACCGTCACTATCACTAACCACCAATCACCTCTACAATCACAACTATTATCGTTGCCTATCACTACCATATCTACATCTCAATCATTATAGTTATATCCATTGCTATCATCACTATCATTGTCAATTACCATTACTATCGTCAACCACCTCTGTTATCACAATCACCATTGGTGCCAACCAATATTGTCATTCGCTACCACATCTACCACCTCCATCATTATGATTATATTCACTATCATGATCGTCATTATCACCGTCGCCGTCTTCATCATCATAACTAGCACCAATGTCAACTACCACCATCAGATCGTCAACCACCAAGCATTCTTCAGCCACCCTCATCAATATCGTCAACTACCAACATCAACAAACTTTACCATATATCACAATCCACCACTACTAAACAACCATTGCCACCACATCAACCACTACAACACCAATTACCTCCAGCATCAACATCACCATCACCATCACCATTATTACTAGCTACTAACACCAAAAATGCCATTAGAAACCATCTTCACCATCATTAACGAATATATATATAGATGTTTCATTTTTCTTATCAAATATAATTTTATTTAATTAAATTTGTGTATTTTTAATATTTAATTACTTTTTTTTGTTTTAATTATATATGTATTACGTTTACCAATAATTAATTATGCATATTTAAATATTAAAAAATAAAATACATAAATTGTTTCGTGTACAAATATGAAGACAATATTTCTAATTAATTAAATATATATTTATATTCACATGTCTTAATCTTAATAAATACAAATAAGGTCCATATGACAATGAAGAGCCATACAAAGTCATAATATGTTAACCTTGAGAAGGACACCTAATTGGCTAATTGTATGTCAAGATTGTATTTGTGGTCGAAAAATGCACAATAAAATAGAAAGAGTTAAGTAATTACGGGATTCCCTATTTGATGTCTATATTTTGATGTAGCCTATGAATCATATTAATACATACTATTTGTTTTTTTGACTAATGATATATGCAAGTAGATATTGATTCGTTCGAGTTGCGTTGATGAGTACATATCTTACAATTAGTGTGTAATTAATGTTGTGGAGTTGTCTGAGTTACTTGCTTATCATTGTGGATGTCGTTGGAGTTAATATCTCAAAAAATTACTTAATTTTAAAAATATATTTAGCGAAGTCATTAAATTTAACTTTATATCAACAAAATCACTTAACTTAAACTTTTATAACAATAAAATCACTCGAATAAATTTATTAAAAATATATCTTCCATGACAAACTCTAAAATATGTGGTCATCTGATTGAGCGAGACGTACGTTCAAAGCACACTAAATTAAATTAGTTATATAAATTTAATAGTTTTGTTTTAAAATCATTAAACGTTTTAAATTATTAAGAGTCCTTAGGATATGAAATATATAGTACTATCATCATATTTGTTTCACTAACAAAGCTTTTTTTTTTAATTTACTTAATATAAGACATAATATTGTACAATAATATCATAATATTTGGTTCCCTAATTAAGTTACCCCTTAAACTTTGTAATGATTTTTTTTAAATTTTATTTATTCGTGGAATTCATGTTTACGTGATAAAAATAATAATTTATTTGTCAGGCAATATGTTTTTTAAATAATAAATTTAGTTAAATAATTTAATAGATATAAATATTTAAATTGAATAATATCATTAATATAAAATAAAATTTATTGACTAATTTTTAAAATTGACTGACCTTTTGAGATATTAACGGAGGTTGCTATTAAAATCAGAAGAATTAATTAAAAGAAGCAAGCGACAAAAAGAGAGAAGAAAACAAAAAAATTAACGGAGCCAACTAAGAGAAAAGGAAATTAAAGAGGAAAAATAGGAGAAAAGGAGAAAAGAAAACAAATTGTAATGAAAAGAAGATGGGACAAGACAAAGTGAGGCAGATCAAATTTTTTTCTCACTCGGTGTTTGAAATTTATATTGAAGTCTTGACTAAATTCGAATCACGTATTATAAAATCCATTCAAGTGTGACGCTTCCACAAATTTTTCTCCATATTCGGGGGGAAGACAAATCAAATCAATTCAATTCAAGGGAAATGACACTATTTGATCTTTATCAAATATTTACGAAGCTCTGATTACCTTTGAATTTTGTTATTTAGAGCTGATATGTCTCTCGTTATGAAATTGAGTATTCATATATACTCTTACCGTTGTACAAATGACTCACATATACCCATATCGTTATAAAAGGAGCTCACATCTAGCCTTCATCAAACGAAAGTGAAAAATATTAGTTTTAAATTTATATTTTTGACTATATTTTTTTAAAATAATAATCATGTAGGGGTATATATTATCCTTCTAGCAATTTAAGGTATATTTTAATTTTTTCCATACATAAATTATTTTTTGACTTCTTTGATTATCATTATTTGATTTTCTTATTCTTATTTTATTTTTTTATTTCATTCTTTAGTGTAAAGAAAAAAATAAAAACTATTTTTTAATGGCTATATTATAATTTAAAATTATTTACCGCTATATTGTCAAATAGTTTTTGCATTTGAAAAAAAAGAAGGGCAAAATAATAAATTTTACAAGAAAATTAATGAACATAAATAAATTTGACCACCAAAATAATAAATTTAAATTAGTCATTGAAAGAAAAATAATTTAAAAAAAAATATGTGTGAGGAGGATCAAATATACCCCATATGGATTTTTATTTTATTATATATATATATATATATATATAGAAAAGGGTATTTTTGAGCCATATATATATATATATATATATATATATATATATAGAAAAGGGTATTTGTGAGCAATTTATATAACAATAGGATATATATGTGTCACTTTCTTACGAGGGTATATCAACTCTAAATGACAATATTGATGGGTATATCAAGCCATTTTCCCTTAAATTTATTCAAAAGTGCTATGAAAAAAATTAACTGAAAAAATCAAAAGTTTCCGTCAAAATTCCCAAAACTGCAATGTAATAACTATACAAGACACAATTTTTTTTAACAAAAATAACTAAACTTATGGAGCTTTTTTTTTTTTTTTTTTTGGTAAGCAAACTTATGGAGTTACGCTTTAAAAAGCTGCATCAAACTCTTAAAATATATCAAAAACAACACACACTATAAAATCTGTACTTTCAAATATGAGTTTTTGTTAAATATACTTATTTTTATTAAATTTAATAATTAAAGTTTCATAAATATTTGATGACGTAAATAATTATTTTTGACAAATTCAAAGAACCAAGACTACTCAAATAATAGTTATGAGACTATTCCAAACCTACAACCAATTATAATGGACCATTTTTGGCATTTTCTCCATAATATGCTAACAGCCTACCTCTAATTTTCCATGACATGTCTTGGATTATGTCTTATAATGTTTATAATAACTATTTGTCCAATTAAGTGAAATCTATATAAAGGCTACGATTTCTAATTATTTTATCATCACTTTCTTTGTAAAATATTGTAGTATATCTAAAAAAAATGGGCGTGAAAGGTAAGTTGACTGCTTCAATTGAAGTGAATTGTGGAGGACACTTAATTCATGACCATTTTCACACCAAACCTCATCTTATATCCAACATAACCCCTAGCAAGATACTAAGTTTTGAGTTTCTTAAAGGTGAAACCATAAAGGTTGGTTCAGTTGTTAGCTGGAAATATAACGATGGTAATACACACTTCCCCCTCTCTCTATATATGGACCAATTTTTTTTACGTTTAGGTGTGTTTGATTTTAGGAGAAAGTTGATTTTCAACGGTGTTTTTCATAAAAGGTTATTTGATGATTGAGGAAAGTCATTTCTATATAAGTATCTTAATTTTTAACATCATATTACTTGCTCCCAAAGTTTATGTACTCTATAAGGTTAACGGGAAATAAAAATGTGCAAAATCACTAAAATTGTAATGAGTAATCAACTTCTTAACCCATGTTTGCTCAAGTGAAATGGGTTCAGTTGTGAAAACATAAATGTTGTATCCGTTAAATTTAGGGTAATGTTTTTTAATTTTTAAATGTTTGGTTGGATTAAATGTTTTGGAAAATGTTTTCAAATCAATTTATTTTCCTTAAATTTAAAGAAAATGACTTCCCTTCAAAAATTAAGGAAAACATTTTTCAAAACTCTCCTCCAACCTCAAATTACAATTTTTTTCTTACCTCACCCCGTACCCCGACCCCCCATTAAAAATAATAATACTTAAACTTTAAAAAAATTCTCTTTTTAAAAAAAACAAAGTGGGGATCAGATCTTGGTTGTCGGGGTCGGATCCTGATTTAGAAGTCAGGTCTCGATTCGAGTGTCGAAGTCAAAATATGGATTGATAGATCGTGTTCAAGTTCGGGTGTAGGGGTCAGGTTCCGGATCGGATATCCAGTCTCAATTCAAATGTCGGGTCTTGGGTCAAAAGTGGGGATTAGGTCTTGGTTCAAATTTCAGGGTTGGATTTCAGATCTGTCGTCGGGGTTGTGTGTCCTAGTTTGCGTGTCGGGTTCATATCCTAGATTGATTTTCGGGTCAAAAATTATTTTATACTCTCTAGTTAAAAATAAAAGATAGTTTCTTAAAAATGTTTTTCATTCACAAACTAAACACCAAAAAATATATTTTGAAAAATATTTTATACTCACCAACCAAACATGAGAAAATAAGTCAGAAATCCACTTGTTTTCGAGAAAAACATTTTCCTTCAAACCAAACACACCCTTAAATTCTGAACTAGTGTCTTTTGTTTGCTCTAGCTAATATTTCAACATTATTAATCTTTGATAATAATTTTTTTTACCATAACACTCTAATTATGTTCTGAATTATGATTCAACTTTAATATATACTTTCCATAAAATATATTTACTCACCAATCAAATATCGTAAGACATTGTACAAATATTTTACAGATTTCATTGGAGAAAACAAAAATAAAAGAAAAACCTAAAGAAATGAACTTAAAGTATGTAATTGTGAATGTTTATGTATTTTATGAGGGTTTAAAAGATGGAGTAGCCTATTAACTATCTCTTATGTTTTTGACTTCATTAATCGTATAGATGGAAAAGATAAAGTTATAAAGCATGTGATTGAAGCCATTGATCCTGAAAGTAAATCAATCACTTGGAAAGTGATTGGTGGAGATGTGTTAGAGTTGTATGATTCCTTCACTGTTATTACGTTAAGTGATCAACACTGGGCTACATGGACATTTCTGTATGAGAAAAAAACTGAGGAAACTCCAGAACCTCTTGTTCTATTGGGTTTTGTCATTGGTCTGACAAAAGATATTGAGAGTCACCTTCTCAAGTGATACATATGAAAAACATATGTGTGTGTTTACACACATACATATATCATATATGTGTGTGTTTGTGTTATATTAGCTAGCTAGCTAGTTCTAACTAGCTAGCTAGTGTGTGAAATAAGTTACATTATGTTTGAAGAATGTATTACATATGTACTCCCTCTCCTTCTAGGGATTGTATTCCCAATGTTTAATATATGTAAGATATTATGAATAATTGCAAGTTTGAAATTTACCTTTAAGTACTCTATTAATAAAAGCAATGTTATATTTAAAAGCATGTTATTCTCATTGTTTTTCTGTCAATTATATTTTGTTAGGTTTCTTTAGTTATAAGATGGGGAATAACATTTATAAAAGGGAAAAGACATAAAAAAAACCCTGAATTTGGTCGGATAACTTACTTTAGTACTTAAACTATACGGGCGTTTAAATACCCCCCTTAAGATCTTTGAAGTGATTTTTTTTCCACCCTGAGACTATAACACCACTCTCACCCGCCACATCATAGCCACGTAAACGCCACATCATAACCATGTAGGCACCAAGTCATTAATCTTTATTTCTTTTTTCCTTATTCACTATTTTTTCTTAAACACTTTTTAAAATTAATTATATCAATTGATTAATTTATAAATGCATACCCCCACCCCCACGCTCACCCCCACCCCCACTCCACCCCCTCTCTTTCTTCTTCCTTGTTGTTCACCATTATTCCAACCTTCAATACTTTCTTTTCTTCTTCTTCACTATTCAACAATTTTTTAAGTCACTTTAAAGAAGAAATTTACATTATCTTCTTCGAACCCTCCCAACGAATTTACCCTCTTGGAGAATGGATTTTTTTGAAAGCCAATTTTTTCTTGACAACTCAAATAAGAAATGAAGATTGCATAAGAAAGTTGATCCAAAAAAAATATAAATTTTATGAGAAATGTTTGAATGATCTAGAAATCAAAATGGGTCGCTCAAAATTTAAAAAAGTTTACATTTGCCAAATCGATACAAATAATAGAGTGAAATCGACAATAAAATGACATTGCTATTGAATTTTACGGATTAGTAAAAGATTAGTGAAATGAAAATAGTGGATAGAGGTGGGGAAGAAGATGGAGGAAGAGATGTTTCAATGGAGAAAAATGTGTATTGAAGAAGACAACAAAATAATAATTTTTTTTTTAAAGAAAATAAAAAGGGGACCCACTAATTTCATTTCCTCTTAATAAGAAAATTTACATATTTTAAAGATTTAATATATATAAAAAAAACTATTTAAATAATTTGTTATATTTTGGCCAATAAAAAAAAGCCATGTGTAGGGCTTTAAAAATTCAGTTTTTTTTCTCTCTTTTTCACGCACTTTCAGGAAAGTGCACTCACTCTCTCTGCCACATCATCCCTTAGGGGGTGTTTTAATCACTTAAAAGATGTTAAGGGGGTATATAAACACCCGTGTAGTTTAAGTAGTAAAGTGAGTTTTCGTGCCAAGTTCAGGGGGGATTTTATGTCTTTTCCCTTTATAAAATGTAGTATTTGATTAATATATAGCCTATCAAACTGTGTTTTGTGTAATCCTTTTCCACCTTTATATTTGGTAAATTTAAAAATTGACTTGTGATTTTTGTGAATATCTAAGACTTATAAGCAGCTACTTATGTTACATTTCTTATAAAATTGTTAATTTGGTATTTATTTAAAAGTAAAATGAATTGGCCAATACTCTCCTCTATACATTAAAGTAACTTTAACCATCAATCTATAGACTTATGTTTAAGTCTTAAAAACACATTGTTATAACACAACATCTTAGATGCAAATCTATCGTTTCATCCATTCCGCTCCAATACGAACTCTAACATCATTGTCATTCTCTTCATGCTTTTGGATTATAGACTCATAATACTTGAAACTTTATCTCTTGGGTATGACTTGTGCATCGATCTATACTTCCACCTCTATTTCATATGTTACATGCCGGACTTGCATTTCAGTTACTCTAATTTATTCTAGTTTAATCTAAAAACCTTTAAGGTTCGTTTGGTTTGAATACAAGTTATGCTGAATTAATTATGATGAGATAAGTTATGATGGGATAAGTCGTGCTGAGATTAATTATGATGAAATAAATTATGTTGAATTATTTCTTATTGACTGTTTGATTTGTTGTATTCAAAATAATATGCCTAGCTTTAGGTTCAAATATGACAAAGACCAATTTTTTTGTAAGCTAACTAACCTATGTATATTAGAGAATGGGTGGCCTTTTTAGGTAAGCATTCTCTCTTTTGTTTTTTGGCTGATTGCTTGCAATCTAAGATGTAACTAAGGGGTAAGGCTTAGTCCCCCTCTCCATTCAATGAAATACATCTGCCAGGGATAATACCTGGAATTTTATTTAAAAAAATAAAAAATAATATGCATTGCATAGATTTTTAGAACAAGTTATTCTTACAAAAATACCGTTCACTTTATATAGTTTTTTTTCTAAAGATTTTCTTTGCAAACTTAAGTTATTCATTCATAAAAATAAAAATTTCATCTTATTTAACTTAAATATTTCTATTTGTGCATTCTCATGATGGTGTTGTATGTGTTTAAAAATAAAACTTTCATGTTATTTAACTTAAAAATAAAACTTCCATCTTACGTTTGCTAAAGTAAAAAAAGATTTATTATTTATTTATATTTATTAAATTTTAAAAAATATTATAATTATTCAAATATACCTTCAAATTCAAATATTTTAATCTTAATAAAAATAAATAAAGTTGTAGTTGTCGACACAACAGAGCATAATTATGCGTCAAGATTGTTTTTGTGATCGAAAAATGCATATAATTAAATAGAAAAAATTAAGTAATCACTATCTATATCTATTTGTATTTCTTTAAAGAAACACAAACTCCTTGAAATGTTTAGATTAGATTTTTTGTGCTTTATTATGATTTGATTTTGGTTTTTCTTTGATTGGATTTTAGTAATATCAAATATTGTGATTTTTCAAAATTTAAAATCAAATTAAATATTTGTTTTAATTTCATTATGATTTAAGCGCTCATTTGATCTGAAAAGGTTTTAATAATTACAATTTTGAATAAAGTCTTAATATCATTAAAAGATGCTTTTGTGTAGAAAATTAATTTTCATCACCACACTCTATCCAAAATCATTTATCATCACCACCAATCACCTCTGCAATCACAATTACTATGATTGTCAATGACTACCATATCTACCACCTCAACCATTATAGTTATATCTACTGCTATCATCACTATCAATCAATCACCATTATTGTCGTCAACCACCTATATTATCGCAACCACCATTGATGCCAATCAATACTGTCATTTGCTACCTTATTTACCTCCTCCATCAATATAATTATATTCACTACCACCATGACAATCATTATCATTGTCGTTACCTCCATCATCACAACTAGCACGGGAAAAGGCATAGATTTCCCTCTGAATTTGTTTCGAAAAGTCAATTACACACTTAAACTATCATAATAACTTATTACACACTTTTACTACTTAAATAATTTAAAAAGTGAATTACAAGAATATACAATTTAAGATTTTTATTAACAGACTATGCACATACTTCTTTTTAATTATAAACTTAGCTTTTTAATTACCAATATGACAAATATTGGATTTTTCGTGTTTTATTAATATTATTAATTTAATATTAAACTTTCCCCATATTGTATATTTATGTTTTTTTACCCATAATTAAATATGCATATTCAGATATAAAAAAATAAGTAAAAATTAATTATTTAGTGTTCAAATTTGAAGACAATATCTTAATTATTTCGAAGGCTATTCAAATTCACATATTTTAATCTTAATAAATACAAATGAGTCCCCTATAACAACGAAGAGTCATACAAAGTGATAATATGCTAACTTTGAGATGGAGACCTACTAATTGCGTGTCAAAATTGTTTTTGTGGTCGAGAAGTGCATAATAAAATAGAAAGATTTGATAATTAGGGGATTACCTATTTGATGTCTATATGTTGATGATATCTATGGATCATATTGATACATATGTGTATAAGTTTATGCCTACGTGTTGTGTTGATGAGTATATAATTTACAAATTATAACTTTTGTTGTTTATGATTGTGAATGTCGTTGGAGTTAATATCTCAAAAGATCATTCAAACTTTGAAAATTTATCTAGTAAAGTCATTAAATTCTGTTAGAACTACGTACGTACATTGTGAATGGTACTTATAAGTTAGAATGTAATGACCCGAAAGGTCATTTTTGGAAATTTGGATTATTCGTTTAACTTGAGTTAATTAATTGATCAGTAATTATAGATAATTGACAGTTAATGGGCTAAAGTGATCATTTATTTAAAACCTTATATTATTAAGCCCATGTAATAGAAATAAGTTAGTGGATTTTTTCAGTTTTAATAAACAATTAATTTGATACAGAAATAGAAAGGTTAGGAGAGAACGATAAAATTCGTAGTGACGGCTTCGGCGAGGGTATTACGTGTGTACTTCAGGTAAGTCATCAAAATCACCAACATCTTGTTGTATTGTATATATTGATATGAGCTATATTATTGTTGTTATTATTATAATATTGGTTGTAAAAGAGAAATCAATAATCTGGTAGTGTAAATATTGGACTTGAGGGAATAATAGTAATGGATAAATTATGTAA
>JAJOOO010019091.1:0-28481 GCA_029582685.1 Solanum piurae | reverse complement strand
CCAGGAGAAGGAATGCCTACTATGTGGAAGTAAACCAGAAAGTATCAACCATCTATTCTTTGAGTGTGAGTTCTCAATAGAATGTTTGAAGGGAGTCCTTGAATGGCTGAAGATTGGGATAAATAACACAAACATTGAAGGATTATGGAGAAGAATAACAAGAAATGCTAAGGGAAAGATTAGCAGATCAGTAATCAAGGCAATCATTGCTGCATTAATATACCATATATGGCGGGCGCGAAATGGGGCCTTGTGGAACAGAGCAGTAACAAGACCGGAAAAAATTCTGAAGATGATTAAGGAGGAGAGTAGAAGCAGAATCAGTGGAAGTACCCAGAAGAAACACACAAGTAAAGATGCGATATGGATAGATAATTTGTTTAAATGATGTAGATAGAAATACAACTACATAGGTAGTAATAGAATATAGAGGTGGAATTGTTGCAATAGATTGTAATAGGGACACTTGATGGAATTCAATAAAATCTGTTAGTTCGACCAAAAAAAAAAAAAAGAGTCATGTACTTGGTAAGTAGTAAGGATGACATTTCTTGTCTAATCACCTCTCTTTGGTACTTCTTCGATCTACCTCTACCTTTTCTAAAATCCATCATAACCAATAGAGAAAGAGCAACCATAGATAATACTAATAATACTACTGGTAAGAGATTCTCGGCTCAAGCAAAATATGTACCTAGAAAATGATAGAGAAAGAGCAACCATAGATAGTACTATGATAAACGAAGCAAAGAAAATAATAGGTAATAGTAAAATCAAAGAATATTATGGCAGGAGAATTACTAATAATACTACTGATAAGGGAAACTAAACAACGCTAACATTCTAATATCCTAAACCTCAGCCCCCATATCCTCCTCATTTATCGAGAGTCATGTCCTCAGTAATCAAGTTATAGGGATTACATGATGTCTTGTCTAATCAACTCTCTTTAGTACTTCTTCAATTCAATCTACCTCTACCTTTTCTAAAATCCATCATAACCAACCTCTCGCACCTCCTCAGTACTGGGGCATATATGTGCATCTCCTCTCCATCTTGTCCATCATCTCAATCTCACCTCACTCATTTTATTCACCACTTGGGATACTCCCGTCTTGTCTCGGATATATTTGTTCATGATCCTATGTCTCTTAGTAAGTCAATACATTCATCTCAACATTTTCATATCCGCTAATTTGTTGGTATATACAACAAAAGTCATGAAGTCTTAGTAATTCACCAGAACACTGATACCCATAATTAAAACAATTAACAAGATAACATATATCACAATGATTTAAATAATCTACCAAAGTAAAAAAATAAAATATCAATAGCATCATTTAAATTTGTATTACCATTTAATTCCATATCTTGTGTGGTTTTCCTAAGAACACCATTTACAATTGTTGCTAACCTGGATGTCTCATATATCACCTGCACCACAAAACAAAGAATAAAAAATAATAAAAATAGAATCAATTTGCTAACATTCATTAATTTCACAAACAATCTTATGAAAAAATGTAACACTTACAGCCCTTGTAAATCTCATAGCCTTATAATCATTGTAATCAATTGGATCCTCCAGACTCAATTTCTTTTCTCTGATTGCCAAATGTTCTTTCTACAAAATTACAACAACATCCTCAGTGTAGTCCCACACAGTTAGGTCTGAAAGGGTAGAATGTACGCAGACCTTACATTTACCTCAAAGGTAAGGTAGAGAGGTTGCGTCTGATAAAATAATTTAATTAATCAAGCAATATCTATTAATTATTAAATACTTACTCTAAGTTGTTCAAGAGCTTTTGGATGATCATGAAGATACTTGACAGCCATCATAGAAGTAGTGGATACAGTTTCATATCCAGAATACAATATTGTTATAATTTGATCAATTATCTCTTCATCACTTAATTTGTATCTTTTTTTTGCTTCTTCATTCATCATGAAACCAAGCATGTCTTGTTGAATTTCCTTGCTACCTCTTCTATCTTCTATTATTTTCCTCAATAGTTTCACAATGTTTTTCCGCCCCTGGATCGACACATTCATATTGTAATTAAAATTCGTTACATCTAGTATATTATCAGTGTATATAAGTTAAATATATGATACGTTATTTACCTGGAATCCGCGATGATAGTTTGTGGTGGGAAAGTTGATAGGCAATGAAATAGTCCCAAGTACAAGCTTCAAGAATCCAGCCCTGAATTCTTGAGCTATTGATGAGCTAGATGCAAACCCACCAATTTGGTCCAATGATGAGAAAAATGCCATCTAAGAGCAATTTGTTAGCACTTTAGAAGTGTTTTTTAATAATATGATAAGTAAGCAGAAAATATAATCTCAGAAATATTTATATAAAATGTAGACAAACCGTCCTATTGAGGTGGGGCTAGGAAGGATTGGGTATTTTGAAAGAGGGTGAGGAATAAATATTTGTTATAAAACTTGTTTTTACTATTTTTACTAGGAAAATCGGTTTATTTAAACTTATCGTTCTAGAAAAATATGTTATAAAAAAATATGACTCCTTACCAAATATTTGAATATTCTATAATTAAACTCTTGGGATATTCATAAATATATCAAAATATGTTAGACTCTTCTTGATAATCAAATACTTCAAGAATATCCACAAACAAATCCTTTCATAGAGATCAAGTTCAAATCATCGTAATTCAAGAAATACGCCACTAACGATCCTTAAATTACAAAAAAATCTTAAGAAAGAAAAACAAGGGATCAACATATATATATCCACATTAATTTTATCAATAAAATCATGTTTCTTCATATTTAATTTAAGAAAAGAAAAAGACTCCCTACCAAACACACCCTAGCTTGTATTGTATACTCATTAATATACTCAAAAAAAAAAAAGTGGCTCTCCTTCTCCTATGAGAGATAGGCGCTCTCTCTGCGGCCAATTTCTTCCATGTTTTCCCCGAATTTCATCATTTTCAGCTAGTACCCTTCAAATTTTGTTTGAGCCTATGTTTAAGCCAAACCCATCCCCTATTTTACTAAGGCTGGAATCTTAAGCAGCTCAACTTCAATCTTCATTGGTTTGAAATGACCCTCTGTTCAAGTACACCTTCTTCTACTCGAGTCTGCTCTTTTTTTTCCAGTTATAGGGCGGAGAGAGGAAGAATATATAAAACTAAATCTTAGTACTAGAGATCAAAAAACAATACTACTACATAATATATTAGATTTGTAAGCTCACCTCTTTGGTCTTTTGTTGAATATCAATGGCATTGCAATTATCCCAATTACTCAAATGTGATCTCATGAATTCATCAACTTTGGGCAAAATATGGTCTTTGATCATTGTGGGACTTATTAGAGATAAAAGTGCTCCTCTAATGTGCTTGTGAGCAGCACCATGGACAGCAGCAATATTGCATTTTCCTAAAATGTCTAACATTGACTGTGGGTAGCCTGGGACAAGTCCCTTTGCTTCATTATTCAGAATATATACATTCAACTCTGCATCCATTGAAACAATAGTAGGGCAACCAAGTATGTGGGATTTGAAGAAATTCCCATACCTATTACAACAAAACAAAAAAAACATCACTAATTAAGCAAGAATTAATTATATTGTTATCACTTCTGTCTAAAGAAGTGGCGGATCCAAGAGGAAAAAAAAAAGTAGTACCATTCAGGAGGGTTCAAAATCAATATATAAATTATTTATATTGAAAATAAAGTTTAGGTTTGTGATAGATCTTTCAGTTTTTTTAGTACATCATTATTTGTACCATATTTAACCTTTATTATGTTATATATTTTATGACAACTTAGAAAAAATCGCCTTTAATTGAGACAGATGGGTTGTCACAAATTTAATTATCACAAGCATTTGTAACACGACCATTATTTCATAACAAAAAGTTTATGATAGAGCAAAAGTATGATGTTAAAATCGAAAATTTTAGCTCATGTTTATAAAATTAGCTTATTTAATTCAAATTTTAATGAATTGGATCACTTGTATTTTGATATAGTTGGATAAATATGAGTTTGAAACTTATTGTTAGCCAATAAAATATTGATAAATATAGGTATTCATATTTTATTATGGCAGTAAACTCAAGTATAATATATTTCCATAAGAGGGTTTAAAAATACATATTTTAATCCATTAAAGGTTAAATATATTGAATCATTTATTCGGATTAATATTCTCTTTAACATTTTTTTAAAAACAAAACAATTTTTCTTTTGTTGTACTTCTTCTACATCATTACATTGAAACTATTTTATTTGTTTTACTTTCTCCTAAATCTAATCTGTAGAATTTATTTATTTATTTATTTTTGTAATAAGATCTTATTGTAATAAAATCAAATCTTTTGGTCAATTCACTAACAGTAAATGTGTTTTTTGTTTGTTTATATGATATTATTGCTTCCATTTATAAAATTTGACGAAACTATTTTATATTAATGGACTGTATTTGACCAATTTGAGTGCAAGTCTAATTATGCACTCAGAACATCATCATTCATAAACATACTTATCCTAATGACAAATCTAGGATAAAAATAAATTTTGTGATGAAATTGCTACAAATTCTTTAATTAGTCACACTTCTTATTTTTCTTGTAGCTAAATCATTCCCAAAAATTCTAGTCTTGATACTAGTGTATAAGATCTTTAGTGACGATTGTAATAGGGATTTTAAAAAAACATATTAAAATCTACAAAAATTAGACGTATAAGGTCTGTCTCGATTCATTCTCTTTTTTAGTTTGATTATGATATGTGTCACGCTCATCTATTCTATAGCCAAAGCAGGATCCTATCCTTAGCAACATGTGTGCCCTGGTTGTCATTTATGTCTTTATGTATATCTGAGTGGGACCTTTACTCGTGAATTTTATATATATGTTAAACCCCTTCATACATTTAAAGCAAAATGTAAACGAGTGAAAGAAATGAATATATATATATATATATACCTGGCTCTTTGATTTTTCATGAAGTTTGGACCTTGATTTAGAAATTCTCTAGTCTCACCAAAAATTGGCCAACCCATAGTTCCAGGAGGCAAATTTTTCTTGTTGTACACAATGTCAATCCATCTAAATAGAGTAACACTCAACATGCAAAATCCAAAAATCATAACAAAAACAATCAAGAAAAAGGCCATTGATGCTCCTAATAATTAAGAAATTCAAAACCACCTTATAACACACAGGATAATTAATTGTCTAGACTTTCTTTGATTTCTAACTTTTTTAAGTCATAATAACTTGTTGATCATGTTTTAATTTTATATTGACTCATAAAAAATAAATTAGTTTCCATGTTTAGAGAAAGTAAATAAGATTATATTGAATCATAAATAATAAATTAGTTTCCATGTTTAGAGAAAGTAAAATAATGATAGCTAGATACATTGTATTGTGAATTTTGATTATTCATTTTCCTAAATAAGCCTTCAATCAAATAAGTTTGTAATCATATAAGATTGCAATTTGATAATTTTCCATAACATCTTTGACTTTTCTATAAATGGAATAATACATTAAATTTCATTTTTACATAAAAATAATAATTATAATTAATAATAAATAAATACATTATATTGTGGATGCTCATTAAATAATCTCCTAAATAAGTTTGCAATTGAATAAGCTTGTAATTAAATTGTATCTGCTCCTTTTTAGTTGCCATGGTCTCCTTTTCTTTTTTAGAGTCAAAGGATAAAACTTTGACTAACATTTTAAGATATATTTATAGTACTTTTCATATAATTTTGAATATCTAGATTTTCAGTTTAAAATATTAAATTAATATAATCTAATTTAGCTTTGAAAATTAGTCAAATTTGACTTTCGAAAAGTTCAAATGTCATCTAAAAAGGAACAGAGGTAGTATATCAATCTCTATATATTATATACTTTTTTCTCTATGTATTGATTTTATAGTTTTTATTTTATAATATGTTATCAATGTAAGCCTTTGTCATCTCGAGCAAATACTTTGAAAGTCTCGATGGCATAGACTTTCTTTTTCTATTAATGACATTTTTTTTTCTAAACGTGAATTTATTGTTGGATATATCAGACAAAAACTACATGTCAAGGCAAAAAAGTAGAGATGGTATGTAAATAGCAAAAGTCTAATCAAACGACACAATATACACTTATACTATAGCCTTTTATAATAATTTTCTGTTAATAATATTGTTTTAGTTTCAAAAAATAAAAATAGCAACTTTTCAAAAGATATACAACCTCTAACAAATCCAAAAAAAATAAATGGAATTTTGTGTTCTCTTTCACACAAATCCTAAACATCGTTGTCCACATCCCACCGGCCACTTTTCCGTCGTCGGCCATTGTTGCTCCGTCGAAAAAACGCCAGAGTTCCACTAAAAAATCAAATGACTCCTCGTGAGTTTTCTTTTGTATATCATGTGTATATCACTGTATCAACAATGTGATGCATAGAATTAATATGAAAAAATTATATGGTTAAGCAAACTTATATTACTTAATTAGTCATTATAGGTATAGTTTGTTATAATTACCACTCGCGACTAACATTAACTATTAATTACGTGGGCTGACTATAATTAGCCACATTTGTATAATTCTTTTTTTGTCGAACTAACATTTTATTGAAGAAAACCAACTAGTGTCATGCTATTACAATCTACTTCTCCATCCTCTCATACTATCTAACACTATCTCCCCTTCCATTTTGTAGAATTTTCTATCTATACATACAAATTATGTATCCATTTTCTGTCTTTACATTTGATCCCTTTATGTATTCTGCTCATGAATCTCCTCCCTGATCTTCTTCATGATTTCCGTTGGTCTGACTATTGCTTTGTTCCACAATGCTCCATTTCTTGCCCGCCAGATATGATATATTAGCGTTGCTATTATTGCTCGGATAAGTGCTCTGTTGATCTTCCCTTTGGCTTTTCTTGCTAGTCTACTCCATAGTCCTTAGCTTCCAGATTGGTTCTTTGAATGTTCAGTCTCATCCATTAAGCATTTCGTAGAGTACTCACATTCAAAGAAGAGATGGTCTATGTTTTCTGGTTTGCATTCACACAATAAGCATTCTGTTTCCTGACATATTCCCATCCTTGCTAGTTGCTAGTCTATCTCTTGTTAATAGTCTCATGTGCATAGCCAGCCAACATATAAAACTATGTTTAGGCATAATATAATTTGTAGAACTGTTTAAAGTTCATATGTTTATGTTTGTATCAATTCGTTATTTCGAGTTTTATCATATTTGTACAATTCCAAACTTTGTATTACTCAATTATACAAACGTACCCGCGAATTATACAAATTATTGCCCTCTCTCGCTCGCCTCTCCCAATTTTGCTCGTCTCTCTCCCCATCTCGCTCGCCAGATATACAAATACATATGTATACCAATTACATATATACAACTATTTTGACAGATATACATATACAATTCGCTTCTCTCCCACTCTCTCGCTCGCCTCTCTCCTCCATCTCTCAATCTCGCTCGCCACTCTCCTCCCTATAACATGTAGTTACGAATCATAATTAGCAAACTATAGTTATGTAGCGTAATTAAGCTAATTTTGAGTGGCTATATACGAAAATTCCCCTAATAGATACAGTTACATTAACCAAACATACAATGAGAATTGAGATGAAGACTTGTTCAGAGCAGCATTGTCACTGTTTTAATTATTGTGTTTCTGCAACAATATAGTTGTTGAGATGTTATACTCGTTAACAAATTGCTTTTAATCTTCCTTCAAAAAGAGAGGGTGAAATGGTTGTTGAGATGTTATACTCAATTCACAAGGAATTCTTGCTTCAAGATTCAAAAAGGCCAAGTAGATAGAGTAATATAAAAGAGAGCCAAAACAAGAAACAGAGAGATATACATTACTCTTTTTGTTAATATATATCATCAATCAATAGGGACTAATTCTATAAGAAAAATGTGTACTATGATTGCAGCTCTTTTTTTGGGCAGGTGAAGTTTTCAGATTCAAAGATTTTCTGAATTTAATTTTCTTGCTTGTTTATTTTTCTCAAACAAATATTTGTGATATATTGCTTCCTATCCCTTGATTCCAAATTGGCATGCATGATATGTGGAATGTCTTGTATACAGTATACACCAAATGGTTTGTTGTTAATTTCAAATTATGATTTATATTGAGCATGATATGAATAACAATATTAGTTACTCTGTCTCAAACATGCCATTTTGCTATTCAGAACGAACTACTCAATAATAGGCTCAGTTCATCCAACAAACAGGTATCTCCAATATATACTTATTTTCAACTACAAGCATTTTTATTTTTCAATTACTATGCATTTGCTTGATTTCAATGCTTTATTGGGTCCAAAGTCAGATGTAGGGTATCAGTATTCAATTCATTTGAATCCAATACTTTCCATGTAAAACATAAATTGAAGTATTAAAATTAACACTCATAAAAATTGTAACAAGGAGTATATAACTAGCTAGATATGATTGCATATCTTCAAAAATGTTATGAGTTCAATGTTAAAAATCTCAGGTCTACTCATAAGGAGTGCAATTTAAAATATTTGTCCAGATAATGTACAGCCAACCTAACTTTGGGGGGAAAAAAGAGGTGATTTTGATTGGAGTTCCTCTCAGACAAATGCCTCGTTTTGTCTTCACACTTTTTAAAAGAATGGATATCAGACTCGTCATCTATGTTGTTCATCACTGAGGAACTCCCAAAACCACCATAACTAGAGCAAAATCACAAAATCAAAACATATGAGAAAAAAATTTCGATAAAATAATATGATAATCGAAGCACAAACACCACACTAGTAGTAAAAACTCAATACTTTGCATGTGTAGCAATTATTTACGAAGCATTGTATTTATAGGTTATTTATAGGTCATGAGTGGTCTAGCGTTAGGGTTTTCACAGCCAGAAGGGCTTTAAAAATCATATGGGCCGGGATTGAGCAGCTGAACTTGCAATTTGTGGCCTTTTCTGATTCTATTTGGAGGAAAGTAGAGAAAATGACAAACGTAGTCCCTTATGTTTGACGGTAACTAGGAGCAACTACATTTTTTTTTTTACCCCTCCCTCTTAATGACTCGAACTCACAACTTAGGATTAAAAGTGAGGGTACTTACAACTACATGTAAAATGATTCATTCATGAAATAATATTTGATCTTCTCTTCTCTATATTCAATTCAGCCTAAATTACTGATTCAATCCCTGATTTGGCTATCATCTTCTTAGCGTTCGTCTCCTAGATTAACAAACTCCATTGATAGATCGTTTAACTTCACCTGTAACTTAATAGGACAGAACGTACTATTAAAATGTTATAAAAACACATTATGACAGCTGATTATAACGACTATAATGCGCGAAATTTACAGAGAATGAACCTGGCTTGAACAAATGAAACAGTGTTTCAAAAGAATACTTTTTTTTACAAAATAGAAGGGGTTACATGGTGATACTGCGTAAAAATAAGAGAACTAAAGAATATCATATAATTAACTCTATCTGTTTCTGAATAGTCTTTATTCTCATACAACCCTGATATAACTTAAGAAAATCTACATAACAAAAATGACTTTACCACAGTAGAAAAACATTTGATACAAACTGCTGAATGAAAATAATGGCACCATTTTCACCAGCCCTTCAAACAGCATACAGAGGAAATTAAAATTCGTCTTGAACAAGCATATACCCGAATCCATAAGAATGGTCAGCATCACTCTGCTCAGACATCTAACTCTCCAATCAGTTTCCTCGGCTGTGCAAGCGAATCAACTCAAAGATAGCTTACTGAGACAGGAACTTGGTGTTTATCCAGTTTCTAGACAGTTGCAAAGAAGAATGCCGTAGAGAGCATCAACGTCACCACTAGCTTTAGCGAAGAAACCTTCCATACAGTACCAGCATTTGGCATAAATGGATATGAGTCAGGTTGTGGCATGACACAATTATCACCATTGAAATAAACTCTGTGTGGAAAAGCCCACCCCTTCTCAAAAGTGAAAGTTGACATATCCTTGCGGAATAGCAGCTCAGACTGAACATTTCCTAATGGACCAGCTTGCATGAGCAGATCGTTGTAAAATTTCATACCCCAGAGCATAGCAGTGTCATCTGTAAAAGTTCCACGAGATTAGCTATATCTTTCAATCTCTCAATTGATCGAGAAATCATAGTAGTTTCAACCGAAAGTATGAAATAAAATTCTTTAAAAGTGTAGAAAAGATACTGCTGGAAATTCATCGAATGTATTTAACAGTAAAGTAGTAGCAACTAGCTCACTCGACCACAAATGAAATGGAAGAAACTGCTCATTAGAGATTTAATTGTAACAATAGATAGATAACTTACTTATTGCACCATAAGGAGTTAATGACTTGTAATGAAAGCTGAATAACTGAGTGAGGTTGTCGAAGTTGGGATGCTGGACAACTAAGTTCCATTGCGTATAATTCATATTGTAATTGAAGTTAGTTATAGTGACCTTCACCCTCCAATACTCCTTGTAGTTGAGTTTCACATGCCAGTGAATTCTAATAGGACACATATGACTTGTGCACTGAACCAAAGGAGCATAATTGTTTTTTCCAAGGCCTGAAACAACTGAAGCTAAGTGTGGTTCGTCTTGACTGCGAGGCGCAAAGGAAGAACGATCAGGAAGTAAATAACCAAAGTTTTTAAAAATAGAAACTGTGACAAAAAAATTGAAAGAAAAAAAAGACATGTTTTGCAGGACTTACTCTACACAATTTCCATGCTGAGTGCCATTCTTCTGGCAGCCACAAGTGCATGTTGGGCACGGTACAATGGTGTCATTGTAGAAGGATGAAAGGGAGACGCAGCATGTAGGAGTTTTTTGAGCTAGGAACTGTGAGTATGTGCATGTGATATTCCAGGTCACTGTCATCAACAACATAAATAGTTAGAAATTAATGCTCATGGTAATTATAAAAATGTTAATGACAAAGATCGTGTAGTTAAGGTGTTTTGGAAAATAATGCAAATGCTTTTTGCAAGGAAAATTAATGGCCTTTAAAGAGCAAGGCATTCTAGAATTCTCATTTGTTTCATGGACAAAGAGAAATTTTAGCAACTAGACTTGGATGAGTCATTGACCGTACTGAAGAATGCATGTAGTAACTTACTCATGGCTTGTGTTACTCTTCTCCCATCATTAGTAATGAACTTAGTGGGTTTAACAACTTTAGCGGGTCCACAAGTATAGCCAGGCCCTGGTGCCTTAAGGGTGAAGTTCTTAGGAACTCTAACTGTTTTATTCGTTGTTCCTGCTGAACCAACGCTGACTTGGAATGAGCTAACGGCAGTTTCAGGATCTTGTCCCCATGAGTTGATCACTCCTCCCTTACAGCAATTTGCAATCTGCTGATTGTAAGGAGTTCCGGGCAGTAAATCGACGACGGTTGGATCCCTCTTGCAGCAATGGGGAATGTTTCCTTTAAATTTTGAACAATCTCCTTGCTCTGTTGTTTGAGCTCCCACCATGCCCCATATCACCTCCTTCTTCGCCCATGTCCATCCCAACGTCCAACCTGGTGCTTGAATATGTCTATATTGTTGGAAGTTGAACATAGTCACAACAGCCTGTCCATTGGCAATGAAAATGATCAGAAACTTACAATTTGTTGGTACTAATAAGGAGTAGGAGAAGTAGAGTTAAATACAGACTAAAAAGACACTAAAGTTCTATGTCTGGCAGGCTGAAGCCACAGGCACTTTTGTTGTATGCGCTAATTTTACACGCAATAACACTTGAAACAACTAATGAGTGGAAAGGCAATTGTCAATGAAACTTAGAAACTGCAGCGCAATAGATTCAAACTTGTTTTAGTCCACATAAGTTTTGACAGAAAAAGTGGGAAGGGGAGAGGAGAGAGACTACTACTTACAACATATCCATCAGGTGACCAGGTGATGACATCCCATTTAATTGTGATGTTCCCATTGGGATCAAGTGCATCGAAGGCATCTGGAAGAAAACCAGAAATAAAAATGTGAAAATTGTAAAAAGGCATGCGGACATGCACAGACAAACAGATCTTTCCCTGGACTGTGTAAGCAGTTAAAATCATTGTTTGACTGGGTTCACCAGTTCTAAATGTATTCCCATATTCAACCAGCCATCAGAATTGACATATTTATTCATGTATGGAGCCAAACTTCAACGATCTTCTTGGATCTCGTCTTAAGGAGATTGCATAAGCATTGGATTCTTATTATTCATGTCATGACACCATTATGTAAGATAATTCAATTATCAAAGCACACTGACTTGAAAAGAAAACATTTAACTTCCTGTATAATCGCGAACCATAGGCTAGAGCAAAACCTCAAGTGAAAGGAAAACAGGATTGATCTGAAATCCTTTTCAGTGAGATTGATCACTATCCACAAGTGTATCTTTAGGGGGTCAATCAATAGTGTAGCATTAAAGATCTAACTTTTAAGTTCAATTGTCCCTACAAAATCCCAAATCAAGTACAATTTCCCAGCAAATTCCTAAATCAAGAACTCATTTGACTTGCTCCTCTATATTTTAATTGCTAGAAGCAGATCAATCTTTAAGTCCAGCATGATTTCACTTCATCAAATCCAACAACAGAAATATGACATAATCCAACACATAAAAATCAAATATTTATGCTTAAAATCACAGTAAAAATCCTAATCCTCTTAGAAAAAGCCATCAAGAACTGTCAGCATTACCAAATTCTTCAAAATCAAACAAGCAAATCAAAAACTAACTGAACCCCACATCCCAATTTCACAAAAAAATGAAAGCTTGATTGCAGAAAAAAAGGGTAAAGTCATTAGCAAACCTGTTGCTGAAAAGCTGAAGCATGACAGCAAGAAGACTAATAATATGGTAGATCTGAAGAACTCCATAGACCCCACTGTAGCTGCAGCAGATTTTCTTGAGGTTTTTGTAGCCAATGTCTGTTCAAGATCTGCTAAAATGGTACAAAAAATGAGAGTAAAAGAGGAGAAAAATCTTGGCGGTGAGTGGCAGCTGGAAGTGAGCTCACATGGCAAGTTAGTCTATTGAAGCTAAAGTGGACTTTAATAAAGTCTCTTAAGACAATAACCACCCACTAACTACTGTAATAAAATTAATTAACGTTAAAAAGAAAGAAAAAAAACTTATATAATTTTATTTTTTTAAAATGTAAACCAACAGTCTTCTTGAATAGGTAAATTTAGCACTTTTCCACCCGAATCTCTGTTTGTCTCCCCAGCCAAGTATTCATATGTTCCTTCTCCGCTCACTCACATTTAAATTTAATAGGCCCAATAAAATATAATGTAATTAACATGACTTTAGTATTATTATTAAAAAATAATTTAAAGAATAAGTAATTAATATTAAAAGAAAAACATAAAGAAAAAATTATCTTTTTTTATATTAAAAGTAATAAATAAAAATCTATTCTTTAAATAATGGATAAATAAAAATAGACAGCAAGAATAATATTTCCTCCGTTCAATAATAGTTGTCCATTATACTATTTTGGGATGTCTAATTGTACTTGTCCACTTTATGAAATCAATTAATAATTTTACACTTAGTTCCTAATTTACTCATATCATTAATTATAGTTATTTTTCAGTTACATTTTTCAAGACATTATATTTATTATATTCAAAGAGTGATATAATAAATTAATCCTCTTATTTATAATTTCTTAAGAAGTGTGCAAAATTAATAGTAAACAAGTATTGTTGGACAAAAGAGTAGAAATAATGCATTTAATTTGTGCTCTAAAAGTTAAATAGTCGCTCGTCTTTTTTTCAATTCGTTGTGTAGCTGGTAATTTGCTAGCAAATAGGAAATAAAAATGTAGACAAGGACTTTTTAACCGTAATAAAGAAATTAAAATAACATACTCCATTTGTCGAACAATAATTCTCCGCTATTAATTTGACATATTCCTAAGAAATTATGAATAGAAGGATAATTTTACTATATTATATTTTAAATATAATGTCTTGAAAAATGTAATAGAAAAATGATAAGAATAAATTAAGAACTAAATGTAAAATTATTTATGAATTTTATAAAGTGGACAGATAATATTAGACATCTATTTTTAATATAAAGGACAAGTATTGATGGACATATTAATTCATTTGATGATATTTGAGAAAATTACAAATAATTAAAAAGAGTAATTAAAGTTAGGTGTAGGGCAAAAGAAAGAAGAAATAATCTCTGAATAGCTGCCGACAGTGAGGAAAGAGAAAGACAAGCCAACTAACCATAGATGTGTGTTTTTGTCCTTTTGATTTGTTTTATTTTATTTTGTGAGTTTTAATAAGTTTATGGACTATATAAATACAGACCTACTAGAATTTGTGAATTCAGTGTCGGTGTGACCAAAAATGCCACGTCATAATGCACCAAGAAGCAAATTAAATACCAATCATGTGGACTCCTCCTCAAGATTTCATAAATTAAAGTAAATGAATTATAACGTGGAGAATCGAGCCCCGATCAACAAGGTGAAAGTGAAAGTTCATGTAAGATTTTCATACTTTTATTGATATCATAAAAATTATAAGTCCTTCGTTCCATTTTATATGTCATTCCTTTCTACAAATATTTGATCCATAATACTTGTCAATTCATAAAATCAATGCATAAATTATCATATTGTTCCTTTTTTATCCTTGTGAGTTGTTAGTCTTGAAAATATACATTTGACCAACTTAAAAAAGCTAAGTAAATGATTCATGTTCATTGATTAAATTAATTAATCAAAATAAATTAATTCATATTCATTAATTGAAAACTTGAGTTCCAAAAAATTAAATACGGGTAAAAGGATAAAGTTACATCATTTCTTAATGCAAGTGCAAAGTAAAAATGTGACATATAAAATGAGACGGAGGGAGTAATTTATAGTGCTTTCTCTCTTATATTTGAATATAATTTAATTTTTGTTTAGTTTTTAAAATTAATCAAATTGACTCGCAAAAAGTGAAAGGTGTCAACTATTTTGGAACGAAGTGGTACTAAAATAATACTCCCTCTATGGCTTTGTCCATATTTATTTATCGGGTATTGATTTGATACACTCTTTAAGAAATAATAAATAAAATAAAATAATGTTTTTTAAATATAATAAATTTAATATTTTAAAAAATGTTATAGTTAATAATAGGAATAAATTAAAAATTAAGTAATAAATTCTTTTATTTTTTAAATTAAATAATTAAAAATGGGCATATATTAGTATAGTGAATAAGTTAAAGATAAACAGATAAGTAGTCTTAGAAAATCATCGTGTAATAATAGTTAATATTATATTTTCTTCGTCCAGGTAAAAGAATATTATCTTTATTATAAATATTTACTTTTTAAATTTTAAAAAATCTGGTTTCTACAAAAATATTTAACCATGGGAATATTGAAAATATTTCTCCGTGCCAAATTATCATGTCTTTATTTATTAAAACTTTATTTTTCTCGAAATTGAAAGGAACGAAGTTGCATTTTTGTTTCATCTTTTGCATTGCTTTTAACGTTTTACATTTTTCATAACTTTTAAATATAGAAAACATTTTCCTACAGACTATTTTATACTCCTTCCGTATAATAATTGTTGTCCACTGTATTATTTTGGGATGTCCAACAATATTTGTCAACTTTATGAAATCAATGGATAATTTTATATTACTTAGTTCCTAATTTACCTTTATCATTAATTATAGTTGTTTTCCTATTATATTTTTCAAGACATTGTACTTATAATTATATTCAAATGGTGATATAGTAAAATAACCCTTCTATTTATAGTTTCTTAAAAAGTGTGCAAAATCAATAGTGAAGAAATATTATTTGACAAAGAAAGTATTAATAATCTTTCCATTGCAATGGCAAATATTAGACTAAAAATAAACACCACATATATTTGTACTCTTTTTATCCCAATTTATACTATATAATATCTTACATAAATCTCACTACTTTAGATTCCAATTACTAGGATTCTCGATAGTTTGTAATATTACTTTTTATACCATATTTTGGTCTCGAGATACATGTGTCATTGATGACGAGATACATGTATCCAACCGTTTTAAAAGCTGAGATACACGATTTACTAATTTGAATTAAAGGGGTTGTAACTTATTTCCTTAATTAAAGGATTAATTGCTGACTAATTAACAACTCAACAAATTTACAGGATCGTGGGCATCATCTCTAACAAATATTTCTAAAATAACGAAATCATAAACCTAATTAATTTTGTTATTGTACTCTTCATCTTCTTCATCGGTTTGGATCATTAATGGCGAGATACATGTATCCAACAATTTTTAAAGTTGAGATACACGATTTATTAATTTGAATTAACATCTTCATCTTCTTCATCAGCTTGAATCATTAATGACGAGATACATGTATCCAAGCTGAGATACACGATTTATTAATTTGGATTAACCTCTTCATTTTTTTCATTGACTTTAATCATTAACGACGAGATACATGTATCCATCAATTTTTAAAGATGAGATACACGATTTATTAATTTGAATTAACCTTTAACAAGAATCATTTGATTTTGTGAACAGTCAACCATTAAAATAGTTGAGAAACAACAAAAATAAATAATGTAAAAACCTGCACATGGCTTCATCGGCGTCCGACGACTCGTCAGAGTAAGGAGGAAATATTTAATGTAAATTGAACTGAAACAAGTAATTGGAAGAATTGCAGAGAAGAAGAAATGCCTAAAAAATATAGAACAAAGAAGAAGTATAGAAAATTCTTGTTTAGAAGGGTGGTTGCCTCTTTGCCTTCTAAAATGTTATACCAAAGGTATAATCACACTCTAAGCAAGCAGATAGTGCACACCATTGTATTCATAATGCGGTTATATGACAACGCAAAGTTTTGCCATTCCCGGAGTTCTTTTTCGAATTGAGGGTGAAATCCGGTAAGGGGTGGGGGTGGGGGGAGAGATATTGTTGAGGAAGGAGACTGAAGGAGGTTGAATTGTTAAAGCACCTTTAATTAAGAAATTTAAATTTTAAGATATTTATTCAATTTCATATTTAAGAAATTTGTGTATCTGATTTAATTTTTTAAAATATATGATATATTTATTAAAAAAATAATATTATGAGTAATATTTTTAAACTATAGGTAAAATATGTATATATAATAGTTATGTATGTCTAATTATGTAGTTTATCCATATAATAATTCAAATTTGATACTCCTTCCGTCCCATTTTATGTGGAACCATTTCCTTTTTGGTCAGTCCCAAAAAGAATGTCACATTTCCTTATATGGTAAGTATTTAAAGGTACAATTTCTCTTTTACCCTTGTTGGTCCCACTTAATATTAAAGACAGTACTCCAATACATTTATGAGGAGAGGGAAAAGTGAGTCTACTTTTTAATATGACTATTTTTTTTAAGGGGCAATTTGATAAACATTTCAAAGTCTTCATTTATTTCTTAAACTATGTGCCCGGTCAAATATTGCCACATAAAATAGGACGGAGGTAATAGCAAATTTAGACATGAAAACCCACTACATGATTTATAACAAAGGAAGCCCATTAATTGTTTGGACATAATGGGTAGATAGCAGCCCATGACATTTGAGACAATGATTGTAAAAGGAAAAAGTGGGCAATGTCCCTTTTCACTATATGGCTGAATTAGAATCTCTCTTAAATTAGTCAGTAATCTTCATATAAATATTAAAATTATAACATATTTTGATATAGTACCTGAATACATAATAAAACATTCTATTAGATAAAGATGGTTACGTGTATTCTCAAGTGCTAAGTTAATCACTTAAATTATGTCCCTTTCTTTAATGAGGATATGTAACGACTGGGTTTCGTCGTTATAGAAAAGTCAACGGGAAAAAAATTTGGGTTGAAAAACTTTTTTGAACTTGGAATTTTCCAACCTAATCCAGATTTGGTCGAAATCGGAGTCTTTGAGGTGTACGGAAATCTGGTAACAATTGGGTGACTTATCTATGATTTTGATTACATGAGTATTTTGATAAGTCGTTAAGGAATCCGTACAACTTTACGGAATTGAATTTGGGTGAGTAGAACTCTTGGAATCGATCTTAGCGTGAACGATATTTTGTGAGCGTCGTTGGTTAAAGGTGTGTTGTGAAATTGGGATCTTGGAATTATTAAAATAGCTCACTGTTTCATGCAAGCCGCTTTGGCGGTGGTTTTGGTCGCTCTGGCGGTGCCGCTGAAGCGGGGTGAGGGTCGCTGTGGCAGGTTAAACGCGACTTAAAGTCGTAAATAAATTCCTAAACGACTTTATTCTGCACTTTTCAATTTTTAGAGCTAAGGAACGAACCCCAGGCGACTATTGACAGTTTTCCACCATTCTTGAGGCTAAAGGTAAGTTTTTCACTCCCCGAATCCATTTTTCGATCAGTAAACCGTAATGAAATGGGTAATTATCGATGGGGAAGGGTTTTGAATTGAAACCCATAGTGGAAAAAGCCTTATTTTGGATGCTTGGGATCATAGGTTTGATCTAGGGTTCATAGAATTGTTAGTAATCCAGGTAATTAGTGATTGTTTATTGATTCTTGTATTATATTGATTGTTTGTAGAACAAGAATAAGCGGAACGAATCCAAAAAGGGAAGGATCAAGTTTCTTAAGGGGCTTGTTTCTGTTAGGGTTTTGCCGTGATTTTCTTACCTTATTTGAAGTTTATTTTTCCTAAAAGAAAAGATAAAACATTACCATAAATATTTTTAATTTAATATTCTTTCATAGTTGGTTTATTATTTCCTTTTAGGAAAAGATTTTGGAGTAGCTAGTTCTTTTCTAGTAGGAAAAGGTTTTAAGACTCTATAAATATAGATTTGTTCCTTCTAACACAATAGAATCCACAATGTAGACATCTAAGAATTTTGTTTATGGGGAGATTTTCTCTCTGCAGTTTTTATGCTTTTTATTACTCCCTCCGTCCCATTTTATGTGGCACCATTTCCTTTTTGGTCAGTCCCAAAAAGAATGCCACATTTTCTTATATGGTAAGTATTTAAAGGTACAATTCCTCTTTTATCCTTGTTGGTCCCACTTAATCTTAAAGATAGTACTTCAATACATTTATGAGGAGAGAGAAAAATGAGACTACTTTTTAAAGGACAATTTGGTAAACATTTCAAAGTCTTCATTTATTTCTTAAAACTCCGTGCCCGGTCAAATGTTGCCACATAAAATAAGACGGAGGGAGTAGTTTTTAATTATGTAGGCCAATTGGTCATATCATATAATAATATATTTTTTTAGTATAGTTTTATGTGTCGTCTAATTTATCCTCGTATGATTTGCAATTGTAAGCTTTCGCATGACGCCTTGATTTACCTTTCAGAACCCAACAAGTGGTATCAGAGCACATGGTTCAAAGATCTGATGGTTCAATGATCCAAAAC
Source organism: Solanum piurae (assembly GCA_029582685.1). NCBI lineage: Eukaryota > Viridiplantae > Streptophyta > Magnoliopsida > Solanales > Solanaceae > Solanum > Solanum piurae. The sequence continues at coordinate 8,983 of JAJOOO010019091.1, read as the reverse complement.
AAGATTGAAGATAGGCTCAAGTGGTTTCAAATCAATTTGCAATAAATTTGATGATAATGAAAGATTTTTGTTCAGCTACATGTGGAGAAAAGATTAAAACCATATTTTCAACATCCCTGTTGCTGCATCTTTGAAAATAAAAATAAAATATTTTTAAATCATTTTTAACCCATATATTTTAAACGTTATTTTTAACCATGGTAAGCAATAGTGATGAAGATTTTGTGAAGAACAAAATTATCATGCAATGAAGAAGACAGATCAAGCTTTGTCAAGAAAATCCAGCCAAAAGGGGAGATTTGCTAGGGTTTTTCCCTGATTTTCTTACCTTATTTGAAGTTTATTTTTCCTAAAAGAAAAGACAAAACATTACCATAAATGTTTTTAATTTTCCTGAAAGGAAAATATAATATTATTTCATATTTGGTTTATGCTTTCCTTTTAGGAAAAGGCTTTGGAGTAGTTAGTTCTTTTCTAGTAGAAAAAGGTTTTAGGACTCTATAAATATAGATTTGTTCCTTCTAACACAATAGAATCCACAATGTAGACATCTAAGAGTTTTGTTTATGGGGAGATTTTCTCTCTGTAGTTTTTAATTATGTAGGTCAATTGGTCATATCATATAATAATATATTTCTTTTAGTATAGTTTTATCTGTCGTCTAATTTATCCTCGTATGATTTGCAATTGTAAGCTTCCGCATGACGCACCAATTCACCTTTCATAACCCAACAGTTTTGAGGTAAGTGATGGTTGTGATTCTATGATTGTGTGATGTATGTTTGTTCTTGCTTCATTATGATACATGTATGTATATGAAGGTTGCATTATTGATCGCACTTGTTGTAAATGAGATAGATGAATGATGGTTACCATGAATTCATGACTTAAATGTATGATCTTGAGGATATACTTGTGATTGTGATTGTGGTGTGTTGAATGTATCGGTTGCCACGTTCCGGCATAACTAACTTGGATCAGTTGCCACGTTTCAGTATAATTATGGGATCAGTTGCCACGTTTCGGCATAATCATTGAATCGGGTACCATATTTTGGTATGCTAACTGTTTGGATTTGGGTTCCATGAGAGGACCAATGACTTGTAATAATTGTGTATTTTGAGAAATGTGAAGTTCATTGTTCTTAAATGCTGATAATATTGTATATGTTCGATATGTGCATGTGATTATAATGTTGTATTGACTTACTTGTGTTACACTCAGTGGGATAGCCGCGTGATCCTACTAGTACACTGTGGTTGTGTACTGATACTGCATTTGCTCTTATTTTTGTTGAGTTCAGGGCATCTTCTGGCGGCTATTGACAGACCTCGCTTAGAAGATCAGTGATCATCGTTCGAATTCAAGGATGAGTCAGTTCTTCCGGGCTGCCATGAGTTCTCTTTCGTCTATGTCCACCATTTCGGACTTAGACTTTTCTAGTTAGTTGATTAGTTCATTAGATGGGCTTGTATCCCTTCTTGTTTAGACTTGTTGAACTTTAGATGTTTTGGTACATTGACTTTCAGGTTCTAGGTGTATTTTTCCGCATTGTTAGTCGTTAGATCTTTTGGAAGTTTATGGGAACTTCAATTTTTAGATATTATTCTTGATTCCGTAACTTTAATGCTTTAGTTTTTGGTTTAGTTGCTTGGTTTGGGTTGTAGTAGTGGTTCTCCCACCGGAGGGTTAGTGTGGGTGCCAATCACGACGGTCCGGGTCGTGACAGGATACACTTAGCTTTAATAGGCTGTAAAATTTTATGAATGTTCTCGTAGATATTAAAATTTTGTGGGACTCTATAAGCGTGTTTAATTCAAGTTTGGATTCTACAAAGTTGTTCAATTTTAATTAGGATTTTTTGGAGGCTAGTCAACCTTAAATCCTAGTTCATGCCTATATAAAGGGTACAATATTCCTTTAAAAGGCATCTCGAATATTTCCCAAATTTATGGAATATTCGTAAAGAGATCATCCAAATCATCCTAGTTCGGAAAATACGCCACTAACGGCCCTCGAATCATGGATGAATCGTAGGAGAGTAAAATCAACTGATTTGTACTCACAACCTTGATAAATAAAATTATGTTTCTTCATATTTTTTGTGATTGTAATTTATTTTCTGTCACTTTAAAATTTGTTGTAAACAGTTCTAATTAATATTGATGTGTACAATTAAAATAGGAGACAAACACGCGCAAAAACTCTTCCACACTTTATCATATGATCAGTTGTTTAATTGAAATATGTCATAATTCAAATGTCTAATTGAAATTTACTTGAAATATATCATAATTCAAATGTCTATCTGAAATTTACTGACAAGTTTAAAGTGCTATCAATATATTTAGTCTAATTATAAAATTGGAGGAATTTTTATTTCATCCGTTTGCTTTTTTTTTTACATAAAATTATCCTTGAAAATGAAGCAAATATGTATTGAAAATAGAGCAATTATATTCTTCATTAGCCAAGTAGAGCATATATGTTCTCTTCACTAATAAGGTTCAATATTTTTTTCTATGTTCAGTATAGGGACATCATAGAAGTTCAGCTCAAATCAATATTAGAAATAGCTGCATAATGGAGAACATAGGTTATACTTGGGAGATAAAATCCAAAATAGGTTATAATTTTTAATCCTTAATCTTCTTTTATTTTGTCCAATAATATTAGCACTGGGTAGTAGAGAACTGTTATTTAAGCTGTGTACATTGGTTTCAAGTATTTTTCATTTTATTTGAAATTTGTGGAGTTGGAGTTGAAGACTGAGTTGTGTTTGATTATATTTCTTGCAAATAATATTTCGAACATTTTTATCCTTAAATGTACTTAAATAAATACAACTTTAAAAATAAAAACATCCTTTTTGTACTTGACTGCTAATTGTATTTGCAGAGTATTATATATTTAACTCCTACATTATTAGATTACAAAAACGTGTTTTGTATTCATTTCATTGTCAAAAAGAAGGAAGAGACATTAACCTACCTCAATTTCGGATAATTCATATATGTGAGAAATATAGGGAAGAAATAAAAATGAAAAAATCCATAATAAGAAATTTATCATGTTGTAAAGACAAGGTAGCACCCCAATTCGGATGTAATGATAATTACTATAAAAAGAATAGAAAACAAGGTAAATACAAAAAATATAAATCCCAATATAAATATAAAAGGCCTAGAAGAAGATATTACGTAAAAAACTTCAATAATAAAAGACCATATAAACCAAAAAAGAAAATAACTGAATGTACATGCTATAACTGTGGAAAATTAAGACATATAGCTAAAGATTGCAAACTACCTAAAAATCCTAAGAAAAAACAACTAGCTGAAATAATAATAAATAATGACGAATATATGCAGTTAGAATATCTAGATTATGAACTCGATAGTGACGATAGTATATATGAAATATCTGAAAATGAATTAGACGAAGGAATAGAAGAATTTTAAAATTATTACGATAAAATAAACAATGTCTAAAGACTTAAAGGACCCCCCCCCCCCCCAAAATTGATATCAGAGCTATGGAAAGAAGAAATTAGTATGAACGAACAACATCAGAAATTATTAGAACAGTAATAAAAATCCGTCAAGAACGGGGGAATCAAAATAAATCGAATATAATAAATAAACGAATTATTAATCTGCTCAAAATTTTACGAGGTGGTTGATTAATCATTGCTAATTTAGCTCCCTAAAACCCCATTAAATGATCAATTCATTTCCATTTGTTCTCCAAAACAATTTTATACTATTCTCTATTACATTAAGTCCATATAAAAAGAGTACTCCGAATAAGATTTTGGTGGTCGCTATCGACATACGATCTTAATTATTATCTTTTGCCTATGATTGTGAAAGCTTACCAAACTCCATGTTGCATAATTGTTATAGTTTCCCACATTATTATTTTAGAGAACAAGTAGTACTGTTATATAATTTTGAGTAGTCCTCGATTTATGAGTTAATTCTTTTTTATTTAGAGTTATATTTAATGACAATTTGTTTAAAACTTGCGATCAACACGAGAACCTACTAATTTTATTTAGTTTTTAAAAGAGGACAGAGACAATATTCTTTTTGAGTAGCTCATTAGGGAAAGAGAAGTACTCAAAAGAGACCAAGGACAAAATTAGAGAAGGATAAATGAAGGAAAAGATACTAAATGGGTAAAACTTATCCGCATCGGGTGTTTACACCAAGCCAATATATGCATGTCATGTGTTTAAATTTATAGTTCATTTTACTTCATTAAATCACGTAATAATGGAAATTGCATTGACTTGGTGTAAACACCCGGTGCGAATAAGTTTTTTCCAAACTAAATACTCCTTCCGTTCTAATTTTATATTTTACAGATTTTGAGATTCAAATAAAAAAATTTGTCATAATTTTTTCATATGAGAGGCATAGCCAGGAGTCGAGAGAATTCAATCCACGACCACCAAATTTCCTGCCACTGGAGATTTTAAAGATCTGAATATAAATCATATGATAATTTATAGTAATTTTCAAATAAGTAAATTTTATTTCAAATCACACTTTAAGTTTTCATACATAAATTCACAATAAAAATTTGATTTGTGCCATATAAACCGGGACAAAGATAATATGAGCATATCTATATCTTTTACATAGCTTAATAGTTATAAACTTTTAGGCTATCTCAAAAATCAAAATAGTGGCTGTAGTTTAGTGGTAAGAATTCCACGTTGTGGCCGTGGAGACCTGGGCTCGAATCCCAGCAGCCACACACATCCTTTTTGGCCACTGTATTAGAAATTATTCCCTCCATCCTCAGATCAAATTTAAACTGTCGAAAAATGAAAAGTGTCACATAATTGAGTTGAGCAATGAATCAACCTGAAGAACGATCGCATCTAGTGTAGATCGGACATGGCCGTAATTGGTTAGTCCTCTTGTCCGGGACGCAACTCCCGTAGACTCCTTCGTTGCAGACTGGTGGCCGCTGCAAAGTAGGGTAAGACAGGTAATTTCCACCACCTGCAAGACTAACCTGCCAATTAATACCATCCATTCCTCCGGTGCCGTTCCACCGCAAATCAACGTTCATCGTTACCGAATAAGCAGAGAGTAAAATCTCTGCAATCATCACCATGGACAGGCAAAACAAAATGCAGCTCCTCATCTCACACTATATTGCTTCGTTCCTATGACTTTTGAGTCATCAATATTTATGAATCACTAATAAAGGGTCTTTTTTCTTTTCTTTTTTAAGGAGGGAGCGGGGTCGCTGCCTAATAATGCATTATTAGAGACAAGAAATACTGCAGAAGATGCAAACTTTCTACCAGTAATCTTTTTTGTCCATTTTTGTGTTTAATAGTATAAAAATATGTTCCTTAGAGTAATAACTTTAAGTGAGATGATCATACATTTCAATATATAAAAGTTACAAATTCAAGTCTCGATACCACCTAACAAAATACAGATTTTAAGGGGCCGTTTGGTTACTGGATAAGGGCAAAGTTAAGTTATTCATGTATTAATTTTGTACCATGTTTGGTTTGTAAATAGTATAAAAAATATTCATGTATAAATTTTATACGATGTCTGATTGGTGTGTCTCCAATGTAGTATAAAAGTTATGCATGTATTGATTTTATGTGGTGTTTGGTTGTATTTTTGTAAGGAAAATCACCCTACATATATATTTAAGGGGCAATATTACGAATTTTAAATCTACTTTTAAAATATTACTACTTGTAACATTTTAATTTCAAGTTATAACAGGTCATTATTTATTTTTAAATCAACTTAATTCCACTTTATTAAATTATTAGTCTTTTATAATTATTTTTTAATTATTAAGTGATATAAAATAAAAAATCAATTATACTTATCCGTTACCCAATTTTAGGGATTTACCTTGATTCTTATTTTTTTTTACTGTTACACCCAATTTTAGGGATTTACCCCACCACCACGTTTCTTCTATCCTTTTCACATGCCATAAGAGCACCTCCCACATTCAAAAATTAAAAAAAATTCTCTCACCTCTTCATTCAACTTCCATAGAAACTGTAAATCACCTCTCCCATAATCAGAATTACTCATCTCTCTATCACCATAATCACAAATCGTCTCCACAATACTAAGAATCAAGTTTTTAGGATTTTCGAAAAAGCATGTCGAAGAAATCAGAGCATACTCCTAGAAAGAGCCCCAGATTAGTAGAAGCTTGTTCTACTGTTGAAATTGAGGCTCCAAATCCGGCGAGAAAGAGTGTTACCCCTCAAAGGAAGAAAAAAATTTCAGAAAAGGAGAAGAGAAGGAAAGAAAATTGCAAGTCCTCCAAATCAAAAGGGACAAAAGAGAAAAGGAAAATGGTGGAACCCCCTTCGGATTCAGATTTTGTACGCGAGAAAAAATTAACAAAAAAAAATTTAAAAATTAGCAAATGTCGATATGGGTCAGTCATCAAAACCCTCCAAAAGAAGAGCAACAATGGAGGATGACTCGGATACCAAGTGTAGACAAATTGGATATCAATTGGATACAACGTTAAATTATTTTAGGTTGTCAAATTTGATTGAAATATCAATTACATTTTGTTTTTTCCTTTTTCAAGTGGGATATCTGTTCGATACCAATTGGATACAACATTAACTTGTTTTAGGTTATCTAATTTGGTTGAATCTCAATTACATGTTGATTTTTCAATTTTTTCAATGGGATATCAATTAGATACCAAATGTATACCAATTGGATACAATATTAACTTGTTTTATGTTGACTAATTCAGTTGAAATCTCTATTACATGTTGATTTTTCAAATTTTCCAATTGGATATCAGTTCGATACCAAATGTACGCCAATTGGGTACAAAATTAACTAGTTTTAGGCTGCCTAATTTAGTTGAAATCTCAATTACCTGTTTTTTCAATTTTTCCAATTGGATATCAGTTAGATACCAAATGCATGCTAATTAAGTACAACATTAACTAGTCTTAGGTTGGCTAATTCGTTTGAAATCTCAATTACATGTTTTTTTTTTCAATGTTTCCAATGAAATATCAGTTCGATACGAAATGTATACAAATTGAATACAACATTAACTAGTTTTAGGTTGGCTAGTACAGATAATAAATGCTATAAAATTATAATTCATTAACTTAAAAGACAAAATAAATCAAAAACATGAATTTGTCACAATAAAACAACCAAATAAAAATAAAAATAAATTATATCTTTTCTTTCAGCAGGGTAATTTGAACATGTCTTCATGTTGTGTCCCTCTTGACGACATGCACTGCACTTCACATCAACAAGCCCTTTCCAATGTTCAAGTTGTGGTCTTCCTACAGTTCTTTTTGAACCAGACGACAATAATTTATGCTTCGATACTTTTTGAATTGCATATTTTCCTGTTCCATCATAAATTATTGTGTCAGTATTATAAGATACAAAAGTACAAATAACATTTATACATATGTTATATCAGTATACAAATTTCATACCATTTTTATGCATACTTTTTATACCTATTTCATGCAAAAAATAAACACCGATTCATGCAAAAAAGAATATGAAATCATACAATTTATAACTAGTAATTATCTTTTATTAAATAAACAGTATACCAATTTCATCCCACTATTATGCACAATTCCAACCAATATAATGCCATTTATCATATCAGATTTGGGCCAGAAAAACTATAAATTTTCATAAAAATTTGATCTTACTATTATACCAATTTCATATAAAATTTATGTCAATTTTTATACCAGAATCATACCAAAAAAATAATAATACTTCTAACAATTAATTGTCATTTATTAGATAAACAGTATACGAAATTCATTCCAATATAATGCCAAAATCGTACCAACATGGTATAATTAGTATACCAATTTTTTTTTAAAAAAGCAATTTTTTTAACTAGAAACATACAAAAGAATGAATGTTCATACCAAAATCTATACCAATTTCAAACAAATTTTATGTAATTTCAAAAAATGAATATTCATACCAAAAATGCAATAATTAAAATTATTATACACAAACAAAATCTGATCAATTTTTTTCCCCAATATCACTGTTCATAATTTTTCTTTTTTACGTTCCATTTGTGTACCAATACAAATAAAAAATCGCAAAGACCACTAACATGAAGGATCCCATCTACCTGTATTAATACCGGTAAAAAGTCGTCCATCACAAAAAAAATAAAGATTATTGAATAAAAACGAATATGAATTAGATGAGAGTGACGACTAACTAGAGAAAAAATTGAGAAGAGAGAGAAATGTTTGAACAAAAGGTAAGAAATCTGTTTTGAACGAATTTTAACTGCTTTGAGTTAAACAAGAAAAACAAATATTTCTTTTTTTATGAATATCCTATTTTTATGACTCCTATTAATTATCATTAATTATTTCAAATTATTTACTACTAATATATCTATTTTTACCTTATTTATTTTCAGACTAATTAATATTTACTGTTATTTTAAATCATTTTTTATTTTACTAAAATGTTAAAATCTGCAATTTTTTATTGTTAGAACCTGAAAGATAAAGAATAATGTCATAACTTACAATTATTAGTTTTATATATGTCAATTATAAAATTTTCACTTTTTGTAATGCTACATAGCTAATACTTACATAACTTATGAAGAAATCTATGTATAATTTTATGCAGAATAGAAGGTTGAATAAGTTATGAGAGTATTAGTTATACATGGATTAAAATAATAAATTTACATATTTACCCTTAATTTGTTTACTTACTTATTTGTTTGTAAATAATAATGTATATTAATTTACAAAATTAAGGACTAATATCTTTTCTTTTTTTAGAAAAGGACTTAGTCTATTTCTGTAACTTGCAGTTACGTTATTTATTTATGTGGGGGGGGGGGGGGGGGGGGGGGGGGGGGGGGGGGGGGGGGGGGGGGGGGGGGGGGGGGGGGGGGGGGGGGGGGGGGGGGGGGGGGGGGGGGG